>CAUYLG010060016.1:0-10965 GCA_963573385.1 Cacajao melanocephalus
GACCAAGGATAACAACCTGCTTTGCAAGTTTGAATTCACAGGCATACCTCCTGTACCCCGAGGTGTTCCTCAGATTGAAGTCACTTTTGACATTGATGCCAATGGCATCCTCAATGTGTCTGCTGTGGACAAGAGTACAGGGAAAGAGAAAAGATTACTATCACTAATGACAAGGGCCATTTGAACAAGGAAGACATTGAACATATGGTCCAGGAAGCTGAGAAGAACACAATGGAAGATGAGAAGCAGAGGGAAAAAGTGTCATCTACGAATTCACTTGAGTCCTATGAATTCAACATGAAAGTAACTGTTGAAGATGGGAAACTTAAAGGCAAGATTAATGATGAGGACAAACAAGATTCTGGACACGTGTAATAAAATTATCTGCTGGCTCGATAAGAATCAGACTGCCAAAAAGAAAGAATTTGAACATCAGCAGAAGAGCTGGAGAAAGTCTGCAACCCCCTCATCACCTAGCTGTACCAGAGTTCAGCTAGGTGATGATGCATGTAGGAAGCATGCCAGGAGGGATGCCTGGGGGATTCCCTGGTGGTGGAGCTCCTCCCTCGGGTGGTGCTTCCTCAGGGCCTACTATTGAAGACGTTGATTAAGCCAACCCAAGTATAGATGTAGCACTCTTCCACACATGTAAAACATTGAAGGACATAAATTTGTAGCAAATTCTGTGGCAGTTTTTAAAAGTTCAGCTGCTATAGTAAGTTACTGGGCATTCTCAATACTTGAATATGGAACATATGCACAGGGGAAGGAAATAACATTGCACTTTATAAACACTGTATTGTAAGTGGAAAATGCAATGTCTTAAATAAAACCATTTAAAATTGTCAAAAAGAAAAACTATTGGGTACTATGTTCACTGATTGTGTAACAAGCTCAATAGAAGCCCAAATTCCAGCATTATATAATATACTAATGTAACACACCTGCACACGTACCTCCAAATCTAAAATTGTTTTAATGTTCATTATATTTTTAAATACCTCATTAATCACTTGTGAAGGATATTAGTAAAACATACTATCAAAATGGATAGTTATAAGAAATCAGAACAAAATGAACAGTGATTGGATATTTGATGGTATTTTGGAATCATTGTCATTTTTTTTTTTATAATTTCAACTTTTATTTCAGATTCAGGGAGTACATATGCAGGTTTGTTACACAGGTATATTATGTGATACTGAGGTTTGGAATACAAACGATCTCATCACCCAGGTAGTGAGCATAGTACCCAACAAGGGTTTTTCAACCTTTCCCCATTACCCTCCAGTAGTTCTCAGTGCCCATTATTGCCATATTTATGTCCATGATTACCCAACGTTTAGCTCCCACTTATAAGGGAGAACATGTGGTATTTGGTTTTCTTTTCCTGCATTAGTTCACTTAGAATAATGGCCTTCAGCTATATCCATGTTGTTGCAAAGAACATGATTTCATTCTTTTTATGGCTGTATAGTATTCCATGATGTATATGTATCACATTTTCTTTATTCGATCCACTGTTGATGGACACTTAGGTTGATTCCATATCTTTGCTACTGTAAATAGCGCTGCAATGAATATGCAAGTGCATGTGTCTTTTTGGTAAAAAGATTGATTTCTTTTGGATATATATCCAGCATCAGGATTGCTGGGTCAAATGGTAGTTTTGAGTTCCTTGAGAAATCTCCACACTGCTTTCCACAGTGGCTGAACCAACTTAAATTCCCACCACAGTGTATAAGTATCTCCCTTTCTCTGCAGCCTCGCCAGTATGTGTTATTGTTGTTGTTGTTGTTTTTAACTTTTTAATAATGGCCACTCTGACAGGTGTGAGATGGTATCTCATTGTGGGTTTCATTTGAATTTCTCTGGTGATTAGTGATGTTGAGCATTTTTTCATATGTTTGTCAGCTGCTAATATGTCTTCTTTTGAGAAGTGTCTCTCCATGCCTTTTGCCGACTCTTCAATAGGGTTATTTGTTTTTTGCTTGTTGAGTTGTTTAAGGCTCTTATAGATTCTGGATATTAAACCTTACTTGGATACACAGTCTGTGAATATTTTCTCCCATTCTGTAGATTCTCTGTTTACTCTGTTTTATAGTTTCTTTTGCTGTGAAGAAGTGGATTGCTCCTGCTGGACCTAGGAGACAGCAGTAAACAGCCAAAACTAAGGACCCTCATGGAGACTATTTTATTGTCCGGCCTCCCCCACTGGAGCGGGTGCTGGTATCTACAGCTGAGAGACCTAAAGACAATTCACATCACAGGACTCTGTGCAGACAGTCCTCAGACCTAGCCCAATGATGCAGAATGTTGTAACTGGGAGTCTTTACATTAAACCCAGTGCTGCCTCTCATAGTGGAGAGTAAAACTGTGCTGGGCTCAGTCAATGCTCACATACACAGGGAGCATTTAGAGCCTTCCTGGCCAGAGGGGAATCACATATCTCAGTGACTAGAACTTGAGTTTCTTAGCAAGCCTTGCCAACACAGGCCAAAGTGCTTGGGATCTTGGATAAACTTGAAAGGCAGTCTAGGAAAAAAGGACTGCAATTCCTAGGTAACTCCTAGTGCTGGGCTGGGCTCAGAGTCAGAGGACTCGGGTGGCATATGACCTTGGGCAATACAAGCTAGAGTGACTAAGGGAGTGCTTGCACCACCCCTCCCCCAAAACTAGGCTGCACACCTTACAGCAATGAAAGTGACTCCTTCCTCCTGTTTAAGGAGAGGAGAGGGAAGAGTAAAAGGACTTTGTCTTGCATCTTGGATATCAGATCAACCATAGTAGGATAGGGCACAAGCACAGTTGCAAGGCCCCTATTCCATGCCCTAGCTCATGGATGACATTTCTAGGCACACCCTGGGCCAAAAGTGAAACTGCTGCCTTGAAGGGAAGGACCCAGCACTGTTAGCACTTATCACTGGCTGACTAAGAAGCCCTTGGGTACTAAATAATCAGCAGCAATAACCAGTGAGTTTGTAGGTCTTGGGCCCTAAGATATGCTGACTTGTGGTGTGACCCAGCACATTCCCAACTGTGGTGGGTACAGTGAAAGATTCCTTCTGTTTGAGAAAAGCAGAGAAAAAAGTAAAGGGAACTTCGTCTTGCACCTTAGGTACCAGCTTGGCCACAGTAGGGTAGAGCAACAAGTAGGTCCTCTGGGTCCCTGAGTCCAAGCCTAGGCACTTGGACAACATTTATGGACCTGCCTTAGGCCATAAGGAAGTCCACTGCCCTGAAGGTGAGTCCCAGGCCTGGTAGCATATACCACAACCTGATCAAAGAGACACTGGGCTTTAAGTGAACATCATCAGTGACCTGGCAGAACCTCTCATGGGATGCTGGTGGTGGTGGCCACAAGAAGAGGCTCCTCTGCCTGTGAGAAAAGGAGCAAAGAGCAGGAAAGACTTTCTAATGTGTTTGAAGTGCCAGCTTAGCCATGGTAGAACAGAACATCAGGCAAATTACTAAGATTTTTCACTCCAGTCCTTGGCTGTCAGATAGCACCTCTGGGCCCACCCAGGGCCTGGGGGAACTCACCACCCTGAAGGGAGGAACACAAACGTGGCTGGCTTCACCACCTTCTGATAGTAAAACCCTAGGGCCTTGAGTGAACATAGGTGGTAGCCAGGTAGTGGTTAGAGCAGACCTTGAGTGAGACCCAATGCAGTAGTGGCTTTAGGTCTCACCCAGAGCAGCCCCACTGGTGGTGACCAAAGGGGAACTTGCATTACCACACCCTCAGTCCCAGGTGATTCATCACAGAGAGAGAGACTGTATTTGTTTTGGAGAAAGTAAGGGAAAAGAACAAGAATCTCTGCCTACTAATCCAAAGAATTCTTCCAGATCTTATCTAAGACCACCAATGCAGAGCTTCTATTAGTCTCCAAAACCCACAGTATTATTGGGCTTGGGGCCCAAATTCCTTCAAATATCTGGAAAGACTCCTCAAGAAAGACAGGCACAAACAAGCCCAGACTGAAAAGACTACAATAAATACCCAACTTTTGAATATCCAGACAGTGACAAACATCTAGAAGCATCAACATCATCCAGGAAAACATGACCTCACCAAATGAACTAAATAAGGCACCAGGGACCAATCCTGGAGAAACAGAGATATGTGACCTTTCAACCAGAGAATTCAAAATGGCTGTGTTGAGGAAATTCAAAGAAATTCAAGATAGCACAGAGAAGGAATTCAGAATTCTACTAGATAAATTTAACACATATTAAAATAATTTTAAAAAATCAAACACAAATTCCGGAGTTTAAAAATGCAACTGACATACCGAAGAATGCATCGGAGTCGCTTAATAGCAGAACTGATCAAGCAGAAGAAAGAATTAGTGAGCTTGAAGACAGCCTATTTGAAAATACACATTCAGAGGAGACAAAAGAAAAAAGAATAAAAACAATAAAGTATGCCTACAAGATCTATAAAATAGGCTCAAAATGGTAAATCTAAGAGTTACTGATCTTAAAGAGGAGGTAGAGAAAGAGACAGGGGTAGAAAGTTTATTCAAAGAGGTAATAACAGAGAACTTCCCAAACCAAGAGGAATCAACTTCAACATTCAAACACAAAAAGGTTATAGAACATGAAGCAGGTTCAACCCAAACGCTACGTCAAGGAATTTAATAATCAACTGACAAAGTTCAAGGATAGAGAAAGGACACTAAAAGCAGCAAGAGAAAAGAAACAAATAATATACAGTGGAGCTCCAATATATCTGGTAGCAGACTTTTCAATGGAAATCTTACAGGAAAAGAAGGAGTGGCATGACATATTTAAAGTGCTGAAGGAAAAGTTTTACCCTAGAATAGTATATCTGGTGAGAGCATCCATCAAGCTTAAAGAAGAAATGAAGACCTTCCTAAACAAACAAAAGCTGATGGATTTCATCAAAACCAGACTCATTCTATAAGAAATGCTAAAAAGAGTTATTCATTCTGAAAGAAAAAGATGTTAATGAGCAAAAGCAACTTATTTGAAGATACAAAACTCACTGATAATAGTAAGTGCACAGAAAAACACAAAACATTGTAACATTATAATTATGGTGTTTACTTTTATTTTAAATAGAAAGACCAAATGATGAACCAATCCAAATAATAACTACAACATTTCAAGACATATACAGTACAAAAAGACATAAAGAGAGCTGGGCACAGTGGCTCGTGTCTGTAATCCCAGCACTTTGGGAGGTTGAGGCAGATGGATCATGAGGTCAGGAGTTTGAGACCAGCCTGGACAACATAGTGAAATCCTATCTCTACTAAAAATACAAAAAATTAGCAGGGCATGATGGCAGGTGCCTGAAATCCCCAGCTACTCAGGAGGCTGAGGCAGGAGAATTGCTTGAACCTGGGATGTGGAGGTTGCAGTGAGCCAAGTTCATGCCACTGCACTCCAGCCTAGGTGACAGTGTGAGACTCCAACTTAAAGAATAATAAATAAATAAAAATAAAGAGAAACAACATGAAGTTAAAAAGCAGAGGATAGAACAAAACTGGAGGCATCATGCTAGCTGATTTCAAACTACACTATAAGGCTACAGTAATCAAAACAGCATGGTACTGGTACCAAAACAGAGATATAGACGAATGGCACAGAACAGATGTATTGAAAGTAACACCACACACCTACAACCATCTGATCTTTGACAAACCTGACAAAAACAAGCAATGGGGAAAGGATTCCCTGTTTAATAAATGGTGTTGGGAAAACTGGCTAACCATGTGCAGGAAGCTGAAACTGGACCCATTCCTTACACCTTACACAAAAATTAACCCCAGATGGATTAAAGATTTAAACATAAGACCTAACACCATAAAAACCCTAGAAGACAACCTAGGCAATACCATTCAGGACATAGGCATAGGCAAGGACTTCATGACTAAAACACCAAAAGCACTGGCAACAGAAGCCGAAATTGACAAATGGGATCTCATTAAACTTAAGAGCTTCTGGGCAGCAAAAGAAACAACGATTAGGTGAACCAGCAACCAACAGAATGGAAAAAAATTTTTGCAACCTACCCATCTGACAAAGGGCTAATATCCAGAATCTACAAAGAACTAAAACAAATTTACAAGAAAAAAAACAAACAACTCCAAGTGGGCAAAGGATATGAACAGGCACTTTTCAAAAGAAGACATTTATATGGCCAAGAAACATAAGAAAAAATGCTCATCATCACTGGTCATTAGAGAAATGCAAATCAAAATCACATTGAGATACCATCTGCCAGTTAGAATGGCAATCATTAAAAAAAACAGGAGACAACAGATGCTGGAGAGGATGTGGAGAAACAGGAACACTTTTACACTGTTGGTGGGAGTGTAAATTAGTGCAACCATTGTGGAAGACATTGTGGCGATTCCTCAAGGATCTAGAAATAGAAATACCATTTGACTGAGCAATCCCATTACTGGGTATATACCCAAAGGATTATAAATTCTTCTATTATAAAGACACATGAAAACATATGTTCACTGTGGCACTGTTTACAACAGCAAAGACTTGAAACCAGCCCAAATGTCCATCAGGGATAGACTGGACAAAAAAAAAAAAAAAATGACACATGTACACCATGGAATACTATGCAGCCATAAAAAAGGATGAGTTCATGTCCTTTGTAGGGACATGGATGAATCTGTAAACCATCATTCTCAGCAAACAGACACAAGAACAAAAAACCAAACACCTTATGTTCTCACTCATAAGTGGGTGTTGAACAATGAGAACACATGGGCACAGGAAGGGGAACATCACACACTGGGGTCTGTTGGGGGGGGCGGGGTTAGGTAAGCGATCGCTGGGGGTGGGGAAGTTGGGGAGGGATAACATTAGGAGAAATACCTAATGTAGATGAAGAGGGCATAGAGGCAGCAAAGCACTGTGGCATGTGTATACCTGTGTAACTGTCCTGCAACATCTGCACATGTACCCCAGAACTTAAATAATTTTTTAAAAAAGCAGAGGATAAAGTTAAAGTGCAGAGCTTTTAGTTTTCTTTTTACATGTTTGTTTGTGCAACTAGTATTAAGTTGTCATTAGTTTAAAATAATGGGTTATAAGGTAGTATTTGCAAGCCTCAGGGTAACTTCAAATCAAAAACCACCATGGATACACAAAAAATAAACAGCAAGAAATTAAATCATATCACCAGAGAAAACCATCTTTGCTTAAAGGAAGACAGTAAGGAAGGAAAAAGGAAGCACAAACCACAAAACAACCAGAAAACAAATAATAAAATGATAATAGTAAGTCCTTATTTATAATAACTTTGATGGTAAATGGACTAAACTCTCCAATCAAAAGACATAGACTGGCTTAATAGATTAAAAAGCAAGACTCAATGTTCTGTTGCTTACAAAAAACATACTTCACCTATATGTAAACAGTGCGTAAAGGGATCGAAAAAGATATTCCACGCCAGGAGAACCAGAAAACAGCAGGAGAAGCTATACTCATGTCAGACAAAATAGGTTTTAAGACATAAACTGTAAGAAGAGACAAAAAATGTCATTATTTAATGATAAAAGGGTCAATTGAGCAAGATAATATAACAACTGTAAACATATATTCACCCAACACAAACGCACCCACATACATAAAGCATACATTAGAGCTAAAGAGAGAGATAGACCTCTATACAATAATAGCTGGAGACTTCAATACCGTACTTTCAGCATTAAACTGATCTCCCAGACAGAAACTCAACAAGGAAACATTGGACTTAATCTGTACTTTAGAACAAATGGACCTAATAGATATTTACAAAACATTTCATTCAACAGCTACAAAATACACATTCTTCTCCTCAGTATAGATTATTCTCAGGATAAACCGTATGTTAAATCACAACAAAAGTCTTAAAACATTGAAAAAATTGGAATAATATCAAGCAACTTCTCTGACCATGATGGAATAAAATTAGAAATTAATAAGAAGATGTTTGCAAACTATACAAATACATGGAAATTAAACAATATGCTGCTGAATGACCAGTGGGTCAATGAAGAAATTTAAAAATTGCAGTTTCTTGAAACAAATGACAATGGAAGTTATAGCAACTGCACTAGGCAAAAAATATACATAAAGGCATACAAATTGAAAATGAAGAAATAAAACTATACTATTTACAAATAACATGATTATATATGTGGAAAACTCCAAGCAATCTATAAAAAAAATGAAACAGAAATCTCATAGAACTACAAAATGATTTCTGCAAAGTCAGAAGATGCAAAATCAATGTGCAAAAATCAATTGCATTCTTATTTCATAAAAATGAATATGCCAAAACAGAAATTTAAAAGACAACAGCAAAACTCCTGGAACTAATAAGTGATTGGTAGTAAGGCTGCAGGATACAAGGTTAATATGCAAAAGTAAATCACTTTCCTATATACAAGCAATAAACAAGTGGAATTTGAAATTAGAAACACAATGGCATTTACCATTAGCACCCACAAAAATAAAACTTGTACATATAACAAAATATGTACAAGGTCTATATGAGAAAAAGTCAAAAACTCTGATGAAGGAAATGAAAGTAGAACTAAATAGAGAAATATTCCATGTTAATAGACAACCCAATATCATCAAAATGTCAGTTCTTCCCAACATCATTTATAGATTAGATGCAATCCTGATCAAAATTCCAAGAAGTATTTTTTACATACATATTAGTCAGTTCTCATACAGCTATAAAAAAAAGAACCCAAGACTGGATAGTTTATAAAGGAAAGAGGTTTAATTGACTGACAGTTCTGGAAGGCTGGAGAGGCCTCAGGAAACTCAAAATCATGGTGGAAGGGGAAGCAAGACCTTCTTCACATGGTGTCAGGAGACAGAAGGGCAAGTAAGGGAAATTGCAGACACATAAAACCATCAGCTATTGTGAGAATTCAGTGCCTTTTATGAGAAAAGCATAAAGGAAACTGCTTTCCTGATCCAATTACCTCCCTCCCTTCACACGTGGGGATTACAGGTTCTCCCCTCAACATGTGAGGATTACAATTTGAGATGAGATTTGGGAGGAAAAACAGGGTCAAACCACATCATTCCACCCCGGCTCCTACAAAATCTCATGTCCTTTATACATTTCAAAACCAATCATGCCTTCCCAAGAGTCTCCCAAAGTCTTAACTCATTCCAGCATTAACTCAAAACTCTAAGTCCAAAGTCTCATCTGAGACAAGGCAAGTCCCTTCTGCCTATGAGCCTGTAAAATCAAAAGCAAGTAAGTTCCTTCCAAGATATAATTGGGGTACAGGCATTGGGTAAATATGCCATTTCAAGTGGGAGAAATTGGCTCAAACAAAGGGACTACAGGCCCCATGCAAGTCCAAAATCCAGAAAAGCAGTCATTAAATCTTAAAGCTCCAAAATAATCTCCTTTGACTCCATGTCTCATATCCAGGGCACACTGATGCAAAGGGTGGGCACCTATGGCCTTGGGCAACTCCACCCCTGTGGCTTTGCAGGGTGCAGTCCCCCACCCTGGCTGCTTTCACAGCTGGTGTTGAGTGACTGTGGCTTTCCCAGGTGCATGGTGCAAGCTGTTTGTGAATCTACCATTATGGGGTCTGAAGGATAGTGGTCTTCTTCTCACAGCTCCACTAGGCAGTACACCAGTGGAGACTCTATGTGAGGGGCTCCAACCCCACATTTCCCTTCTGCACTGCCCTAGCAGAGGCTCTCCATGAGGGCTCCACCCCTGCAGCAAACTTCTGCCTGAATATCCAGGCATTTCCATACATCCTCTGAAGTCTAGGCAGAGGTTCCCAAACCTCAATTCTTGACTTCTGTGCACCTGCAGGCCCAACACCATGTGGAAGCTGCTAAGGGATGGAATTTGCACCCTCTGAAGCAATGGTCTGAGCTGTACATTGGTCCCTTTTATCCATGGCTGGGACACAGGGCATCAAGTCCTAAGGCTGAACAGAGCAGTAGCAGGGCCCTGGGCCAAGCCCAGGAAACCATTTTTCCCTTCTAAGCCTCAAGGCCTGTGATGGGAGGGGCTGCCATGGAGATCTCTGACGTGCCCTGGAGATATTTTCCCATTGTCTTGGTGATTAACATTTAGCTCATAATTATGCAAATTTCTGCAGCTGCCTTAAATTTCTTCCCAGAAAATGGGTTTTTCTTTTCTATCACATGGTCAGGCTGCAACTTTTCCAGACTTTCACTCTGTCACCTCTTGAACACTTGACTGCTTGCAAATTTCTTCCACCAGATACCCTAAATCATCTCTCTCAGGTTTGAAGTGCCACAGATCTCTACAGAAGGGGCAAAACGGAAGATGGCCAATTAGGAACAGCTCAGGATTGCAGCTCCCAGTGAAAGCGCAGAGGGTGAGTGGATGCCACATTTCCAGACGGATTTTTATTGCCCACAGACTAGGAGATTCCCAGGCAGAGGAGCCCTAAGGGTCGCCAGCACGGCTCTTTCAGCTGGCGCGGCGGTTTTGCCGGCGCCCCGGCGTGGCAGATCTCTGTACAAAATACACTAGCCTGGGTCTCCCTTCTAGCTGGCAAGCAGAGCTTCGGGAAGGCAGAATCGCCCATTCATCCGATTAAAAAGGGGTCTGAAACAGGGAGCCAGGCCAGGAGATTCCCGGGCAAAAAAGCGCCGTGAATATCAGCGCCGATGTTTCAGCCGGCATACTGGGTTGCCGCACGGGAAATCACGCAGATCCCGGCGCCCTTTCATCAGGCGACTGGAACACCTGGGAGAGAGTCGATCGTTCAACTAAACAAAAAAGGCTCTGTGCCAGGGAGCCAGGTGATCAGGCTCAGCTGGTCCCAACCCCACAAAAAGAAAAACAGCAATTGGAAACGCTCAGGGTTGAGAGTTTCAGAGCAAGCACAGCTGAACCCGGGACGGTCCAGCTTTGTGGGGGAGGGGCGTCCGCCATTACCGAGGCACTCCACCACTAGGGAGGCAGTC
>CAUYLG010060017.1:0-13215 GCA_963573385.1 Cacajao melanocephalus
TAAAAGAAGTGAATACCGTAAATAATAATTAAAAACCCAGTGGACTCACAGTAGCAGTGAGTAGAATGGTGGTTACCAGGGCTGGGGTGGGGGTTGGGGAAATGTAGGTCAAAGGGTACGAGATTCAGTTGAAGAAATCAACTCAGGAGATCAATTGTCCAACATGGTGACTTCAGCTCATAGCAATGTTTTGTACACTTTGAAATTGCTTTAAAAAAAGTAGATTTCATATGTTCTCAAAACCAAAAATGGTTAGTCCATGAGTTAGGGCATATGAATATTAGCTCAATTTAGCCATTTTACAATGTTCACATCCTACAAAGCACATTATGCTGTATACCATAAATATATACAATTTTTAGTTTTCAATTAAAAGAAAATTAATTTTTTGTTGAAAAAGCATACAGACATGAGAGAGAAAAGGCAGCCTGAAATTCTGGATTAAAAGCGGCTTTGCCACAGGGAGCCCGCTGCTGCTCAGAACGCCGAGGCGGAGGATCACTCGAGCCTAAGCGTTTGCTAACAGCCTGGGCAACATAGTGAGATCCTGTCTTTAAAAAAAAAAACAGTGGTTTCATGTTCCTAGGAACCACTTCGTATGTGATCTCAGTTCACTTCCCATTAAAGCTATTAACAAGACACAGGAAAGAATAAAGGCAGGTACAGGGGTCAGTGTTCAATTCTGGGAGTAAACACCATACGGGACACCCCAGGTAGGGACACTTAGCTCAGATTTTCATTGGCCCAGTAGGCTGATGCTCATTCATTAATGGGTTGATTTTACTCTGTGGAAAGGGAAAATCCAGCAACGCTTTTTTTTTTTTTTTTTTTTTTTGAGACGGAGTTTCGCTCTTGTTTCCCAGGCTGGAGTGCAATGGCGCCATCTCGGCTCACTGCAACCTCCGCCTCCTCAGTTCAAGCAATTCTCCTGCCTCAGCGTCCCGAGTAGGTAGGACTATAGGCTGCACCACCATGCCCAGCTAATTTTTCTATTTTTTAGTAGAGACGGGGTTTCACCATGTTGACCAGGATGGTCTCGATCTCTTGACCTCGTGATCCGCCCGCCTCGGCCTCCCAAAGTGCTGGAATTATAGGCGTGAGCCACCGCGCCCGGCCCAGCAACGCTTTTTAAGAAGGGTGTGTGGCAGGCAAGGTGGCTCATCCCTGTAATTCCAACACTTTGGAAGTCGCATATGGGAGGTACGCTTGAGGCTGGGAGTTCAGGACCAGCCTGTGCAACACACCGAGACCTCATCTCTACAGAACAAATCAAAAATTTATTCGGTCGTGGCTTATGTCTGTAGTCCCACCGACTCAGGAGGCAGAGGCGGGCGGATGGCTATTTTACAGAAGCGTTACATAACGAGTCAGAGTTAATAATGAGATGGAAAGGAGGCCGGGCGCGGTGGCTCACGCCTGTAATCTCAGCACTTTGGGAGGCCGAGGCGGGCGGATCACCTGAGGTCAGGAATTCGAGACCAGCCTGGCCAACATGGTGAAACCCTGTCTTTAAAAAAAAAAAAAAAGAAAAAGAAAAAAGAAAAAAAAAACAGATAGGAGACCTGCTGCCTTCACAAGGTCTCCGAGCAAATGCATGAGAAAATAAACCCAAATCTTTCTGATACCAACCCCTCCACCCCACGCCAACTCCTAAACCCCAAAGGCATCCTCACTGGTCGCTCACCGCCTTCCCGGCTTCCGCCTCCGACCTCCTCGCGTGTGGGATGCACTCTCCAACTGGCCGGGAGCTGAACTGCTCTATTTATAGAGAAGCCGAGGGACTCCAGACCCCTTTTCTGGTTCCCTACGCCGCCCCATGATTGGTTTAGGGCCATAGAATCCATTTTAGATGACTGGCGTTGATTGCATTTCCCAATGAAACCCCACCCACAGGAAATTAAAGTATTAAACATGCCTACTGTGCAAATAACATTGGTTGTCCCGCTCTACTGAGTGATTTGTCGTATTTCTGAAGTATCTGGAGGCCTCAGAAAATATAGATCTTCAAGTTTTAACCACTTTGGGTCTCCTCATGCCACAGACAGTAATATCATAATAAATAAAGGACATGTTAAGAGCTGGTGGATTAATATCAAATCAGTGATTTGATCTAGTTTGAAGAAAGCTTTCACATGTGAATGTCAAGATGTTGAAAAAAAGAGACAGTCATTGTTGACACATAATGAATACTGGTGATAATTTTTTACTTTAAAAAAAACCTTGGAATTGACATGGGGAAGCTTTGCTTGAACTAGATTAAATTACTGGTTTGATATCAGCTAACCTACGCTTATGTAAAAGCAGTGGGAACCAGAGAAAGTTACGTGGTCCCCACTCTGCATTCACTCCAGGATGGTGGGAGGGTGGTTTACAGATACACTGAGGATCCTACAGCGCTCCCTAGTTCTCAACTCCCTCAGCTGGGGCTCTCAAGCACGAAAAGCCTTAATGGTGGGTGTGAATTTTACTGTGTGGATCATGGAATCCACGTGGAATGAAAATTAAGTGCTACGCAGGATTAGATTATAATTTTGGATGTTCATAGCATCAACTGAGTGACTCACAAATCCATTCAAATAGTGACTTACTGATTTAAATTTCAGAGGAAACCTCATCTAATCTTTTGAATAAATTGGAGGGCTATTGGTTTTACACTGATTCTGGTTTAAATCCTTGGAAAATCTTAAGCCACTTCATTCTGGAAACTTCAAACCTCTGGGGAGTAGAACTTTCTCGATGTGTTGTTTTGAAGGTGAAATAAGACTATGTCAGTAAAGTGCTCCATACAAGGTCATTTTGCCAAGAAGTTGTAACAATTATTCTCTGATGCATGTTCTCGAACTTTGTCATATTTTTTCTGGTTACCACTGAGGTGTTGACAATGGGTTAGAGTTAAGAATGGAATTAAAAAAAAAAAAAGAATGGAATTATTCACTGGAATTAACTGGGAGCTGCCTAAACTACCATCTGCCTACCCAATTCCCCCAAATCCTCCCCTCTGGAAACTCAGTCTATTTCTGTGGATGTCATTGCATTTTGGAAGGGATTGCATCGAATCTGTCTATGTCTATTAACAGTATGGTCTTTTTCACAATATTAATTCTTTCACTCTGTGAACACAGGCTTCCATTTTTGGTGGTCTTTTTCAGTTTTTTTCATTAGTGCTTGCTAATTTTTCTTGTGGAAATCTTTCACCTCCCTGGTTAAATTTATTCCCAGGTTTTGGGGGGTTCTTTTGCTATTGCAAATGAGATTGCTTTCTTGATTTTCGTCCCACTAGTTTGTTGCTGGTGTATAAAAATACTACTGTCTTTGTATCCTGCAACTTTACTGAATTCCTTTATCAGTTCTCAGTTTTACTGGTGGAGGTTTCAGGAGTTTTTATAGATGACATTACATTGTTTGCAAAGAGAGGCAATTCAACTTCCTCCTTCCGAATTTGGATGCCCTTTATTCCTTGCCCCGCCTCAGACTTTCCCAACACATAATACTACTACCACTAATAATGATTAGTATTATTTTGAGACAGAGTCTTGCTCTGTCACCCAGGCTACAGTGTAGTGGTGAGATCTCCGCTCACTGCAACCTCTGCCTCCTGGGTTCAAGCAATTCTATGCCTCAGACTCCCGAGTAGCTGGAATTACAGATGCTTGCCACACCTGGCTAATTTTTGTATTTTTGGTAGAAATGAGGTTAGGTTTCACCATCTTGGCCAGGCTGATCTTGAACTCCTGACCTCATGATCCACGTGCCTTGGCCTCCCAAAGTGCTGGGATTACAGGCGTGAGCCACCGCGCCCGGCCCGAACACATTATTATCAACAAAGGTCACCAGGCTGAAGTTTGGAAACAGGCATACATTGTGATGCAATCACCAGGACCAAGCAAGTTGGGGTCTCCATCACTGCACATAGTTACCAGGTTCCTTCCTTCTTATTATTTATTTATTTCTCAACTCTTCGGCTCAAGCAATCCTGCTTCAGCCTCCCTAGCAGCTGGGACTACAGGCACGAGGCCCATCTGGCTTTCTTTTTATTTCTTGTGTGCGTGTGTGTGTGTGTGTGTGTGTGTGTTGGAAACATTTAAGCTCAACCCTCTTAGCAAATTTCAAGTATACGACACAGTACAGATACTCCTCGACTTACAATGAAGTTAGATCCTGATAAATGCATTGTGAATGTAAAATATAGAAAATAAAAATGCATTTAATATTAGGTCCCTTACTGAACATCATTGCTTAGCCTACTCTACCTTAAACCTGCTCAGAACATTTACATTCCCCTGCAGTTGGGCAACATCATCCACAGGAAACCTATTTTATACTAAAGTGTTGACTATCTCATGTAGCTTATTAAATATTGTACTGAAAGTGACAATCAGAATGGTTGTGTGGCTACTCTTCAGCAATGTACACAGCTGAAGGCAGAATTTTGAGATCAACCTGGCAACATGGCAAAACCCTATCTGTACAAAAAACATGAAAGTTTGCTGGGTATTATGGTGCAAGCCTGTAGTCCCAGCTAATTGGGAGTCTGAGGCAGAAGAATTGCTTGAGCCTGGTGGTCAAGGCTGCAATGAGCTGTGATCATGCCACTGCACTCCAGCCTGGGCAACAGACCAAGACCCTGTCTCAAAAAATAAATGAATAAATAAATGTTCTCCTCATATGAAAAAGCTAATTATGCAAGGTCATCATGTCAAAATATTTGATTTAGCCATTGCACTTTGTATACATATATTAAAACATTGTGTTGTACACCATAAATATGTACCATCTTATTTGTAAATTTATAAAGTTAATAACAATGAAAAGAAAATAAAGCCTCTCTAAGAATGTATGACCAACCACAATCCTTCCATCATGTGAATGTGGAGTTTCCCTCACTTGGATGCCTAACAGACCTGTCAATCACCAGGCATCTCAAACCGACCACATCTTTCCGCATCTCAGGTAAAGGTGGCTCCAGCCCCCTGGGTGTGCAATCCAGAAGATTTGTGGGGTTATCCTTGATTCCTGGGTTGCCTTTACATGGCAAATTTAATCTCTCAACAAATCCTATATCTTATTAATTTTTTTATTGACATAAATTTCATACAAAATAAAATTAACTGTTTTATCTGTACGGTTTAGCAGCATTTGGTACATTCATGCTGTTGTGCAGCAGCTCCTCTAGCTAGTTCCTGTGCCTGCATGTCCAGAGTACAAGTTCTGACATTTGTACATGCTCATGAAGTCATTACTGTAATCAAAAAAGTGAGCATTCCCACCATCCTCCAACGTTTCCCCAGGCTCTTCAGCATCTCTCCCTCCCACAACTCTGGACCACCACTGATGTTCTCTGTGTCATCACAGATCAGTGACAGAATTTTCTTTTTCTTTCTTTCTTTCTTCCTTCCTTCCTTTCTTGTTTTCTTTTTTTTTTTATTTGAGACAGGGTCTTGCTCTGTTGCCCAGGCTGGAGTGGTATGATCCCAGTGGTTCGATCACGGCTCACTACACTCTCGACTTCTCAGGCTTAAGTGATCCTCCTACCTCAGCCTCCCAAGTAGCTGGGACTGCTATGTCCGGCTAATTTTTCCTATTTTTTGTAGAGATGAGGTCTCACTATATTGCCCAGGCTGATCTTGAACTCCTCGGCTCAAGCAATTCACCTGCTTTTGCCTCCCAAAGTGTTGAGATTACAAGTGTCAGCCACTGTGCCCAGCCTAGTGTTAGAAATTTTTAGATTTTTATATTAATAGAATCATGCCAGATGCACTTTTTTCCTGTCTGTCCCCTTTCATCTTCATCATTATTGTGAGATTCATCCAGGTTCTTGGTTTTACTGCTGAGTAGTATTCTAAACTTTATTAAATTGGGCACTTTGGATATGTGTGATTTATTGTATGTCAACTATACCTCAATAAGGAAAAAAAGGAGATTCTCTTAAAACTTGAAAACAAGTTCAAAATTTGACCAGTTTTCCTCATCTCAGCTACCAGTACTCATGGGCGAGCCACAGCCGTCACCCTGGATGACTCTGGTGTTATTGTGACTGAGCTCTTTGTTCTTCCTCTTCCCCTATATGGGCTATTTTTCTCTTTTTTTTTTTTTTTTTTCCAGACAGGGTCTTGCTCTGTTGCCCAGGCTGAAGTACAGTTGCACAATCATAACTCACTGCAGCCTCAACCTCTCTGGTTCAAGCAATCCTCCCACCTCAGCTTATCCAGTAGCTGCGACCACAAGTGTGCACCACCAGGCCTGGCTAATTGTTTTGTATGTTTTTGTAGACATGGAGTTTTGTCATGTTGCCCAGGATGGTCTTTAACTCCCGAGCCCAAGCAATTCACCTGCCTCAGCTTCTTAAAGTGCTAGGATTACAGGCATCAGCCATCACGTCCGGCTATATGGGCTATTTTCAAGACCTTATTCTGAAAAAAATGCTAAACAGAAGTCAGAAAACTACTCTATGAAGGCAGAGGCATTTGTCTGAGCAGTCAGTGATGTACCTACAATGTCTAGATCTAATTTTAGGAGTCGGCAGTGTCAACCCAATTCTGTCTCAACCCTATTCAGTGACTCAAATAGTGGCAGCTCCACCTACTGGTACAATGGGTCAACTTTCCACATTTCACATGTGCCCAAAGAATGGGGCCTGGCAGGCTTGAGATGAGACTTCTGCTTGTTTCTATTTAGCTTCTGACTCTTGAGAAAGTCATGCCATTCATTCATTCATTTAGTCCAAACATCATCGTCTGTCAAAACAGCATCCACTTTCTGTCTTTCAATGGTCTTTCAAAACCCTCTCCCCTTGTTATTGTGTTGAGAATGCTTGGCACCTGGAGATGACTGGATATTACAGCTGTGCACCATAAAGGTAAATTGCTCCATTGCTTGATGAGGCACCCTGGCAGTGGGTGAATCAGTCACTTCTAAACAGATAAGGAATCTGAAGCAAACTCACCCACACTGAATCCCTCCACTTTTCTATGAAATAGCCTTCTTTTTTTTTTTTTTTTTTTTTTTTGCAGATCTGCAACTGTTTTTCACAGCTGATTAAAAAGAAAAAGCTACTGTTCACCACAGACTTTCTTTTAATACAGTAAGTAAACAAAACAAACTTTTTTCCCCCAGAAATATCAGCAGACACTTCTTGATACCCCACACTGCATTGCAGGGGTGTTAACAGTCCCAGTTCAGATGTGCAGTGTTTCAGATGGATGCACCGTAACAAGGATCTCATTGCGGGACCATCCTTAGAATCACATTCAGTTATGGGGGTTGCCCTTCTAGGCTGGGAGAAAAGGAACCTGGGCCAGGCACCGTGAGTGCCCACAGTGACTCACATCTGCTATCTCAGCACTCTGGGAGGCTGACACAGGAGGATTTCTTGAGACAAAGCGTTTGAGACCAGCCAGGGCAACACAGTGAGACCTGCCTCTACAAGTAACTTAAGAGATTGTGTGCCTGGACTCACAAAGTCACAAAGATTTCAGAATATAGGTAAGAGAAGGTGTGTGGGCTAGCAGCCAGTTCCTCACTGAATGAGGCAGAGAAATTGGTAAAAAGAAGCAAAGTGAAAACAAGAACCATGTTCCCATTTTCCATGTCTTCCTGGTTCACATAGTGAGGTGGAAGAAACCACTGAAGAGTAAAGAGTTCTCCTGAAGATTACAAAAATTACTGCGTTCCCAGGTTCAGGTTCATAAAAAGAAAAAAAGAATATTTTGTGGCAGGCAGGGCGAACAAGCTCTGAAGAAGTATTATACGGACTAGGGACTGCAGTCAATGTTAGAGACCGTCTCCGACTTCTGATGGCTCCGAGGCAGGCGAATAGGGAATTAGGGCAACCGGGGGTTAAGGCAGAAGCAAAAGAACAGCAGGTGCAGCCAGTTCTAGGCAGAATTAGGCAGCACACAGGATACAGCCTCACTCCTCTGGGAACAAGACAAGCCTCCCCTTCGGCCTCTGATTGGTCGCAGGTCAGTCCTTCATGGGGTGTAGCCAATGGGAGGCCTCTCGCACTGAGGGTATTACTGGGTTCCTTTAGGTTAATAAAAACCCTAATTGAGGAGGCTCTTGAGCCTCTTGCTGGAGTCTCGTTCCCAGTTTGTGAGGTGTCGTCAATAAATTTGTGCTTTCCTTACTCCATTTTTTGTCTTTGTCTTTCGCTGCTTTGTCCTTTTGTTACTTTGCGCGTTTCGTTCAATCTTTTTGTTCAACACGCCTAGAACGTGGACAACTCCATCCGGCAACAGCTCCACTTATAATTTTTTTCCTTTACGGTGCTGCTTTCAGCTGTGCACATTGCTGAGGAGGATCCACACTGCCGTTCTGATTGTCACTTTCAGTTCAGTATTCAATAAACTACAGGAGATAGTCAACGCTTCATTATAAAATAGATTTCCTGTTGGACAATTTTACCCAACTGTAGGGGAACGTAGCGTTTGGAGCAGATTTCAGGGTGGGCTAGGCTAAGCTAGGATGTTCCGTAGGTGACCTAATATTGAATGAAATTTTATTTTCTAAATTTTCAGTTGACACTGGCTTTATCAGGATATGACCTCATTGTAAGTTAAGGAGCATCCATACTGTATTGCATACTTGAAATGTGCTAAAAAGATAGATCATGGGCTGGGCTTGGTGGCTCATGCCTGTAATTCCATCAGTTTGGGAAGCTGAGACGGACGGATTGCTTGAGCCCAGGAGTTCGAGACCAGCCTGGGTAACATGGCAAAACCCCATCTCTACAAAAATTATAAAAATTAGCCGGGCATGGTGGCACCTGTATTCCCAGCTACTTGGGAAGCTGAGGCTGTAGGATCATTTGAGCCCGGGAGGCAGAGGTTGCAATGACCCAAGATTGTGACATTGTACTCCAGCCTGGGTGACAGAGTGAGGTTCTGTCTCAAAGATGTAAAAAAATAAAAATGATAGATCATAAGTGTTTCACCGCCCCCCGCAACACACACCAAAAAAACAAAAAGCAAGCCAGGCATCATGGCACATGTTCTTTGTCCCTGCTACTGGGGAGACTGAGGCAGGAGGATTGCTTGACCCAGGAATTACACAAATAAATAACTAATGAAAAGAAAATAGTAACTTTGTGAGTTGGTGAACACATTAATTAGCTTGACTGTAGTGATAACTACACCCTGTAGAGGGATATGTAAACATCAGCATGGTGACCTTTGTCACCAAGGACAGACAGAGCCCAGGAATTGGAGAGCAGCCTGGGCAACACAGTGATACCCCCATCATTACAAAAAATTCTTTTAAAATTAGCCAAGTGTGGTGGTGCTTGCCTGTAATTCCAGCTACTCAGGAGGCTGAAGCAGGAGGATCTCTTGAGCCCAGGAATTCGAGGCTACAGTGACCTATGAGTACTCCATTGCACCCAGCCAAGGTGACAGAGTAAGACCTTGGCTCTAAAAATAAATAAGTAAATAAATTTATCCACAGAGGTAGGAGATCTTTACAAGAAAAATTATAAAATACTGATGAGAGAAAATGAAGAGGGCAGAAAAATGGAAAGATATTCCATGTTCATGGATTGGAAGGATTCATATTGTGAAAATGACCATACTATTAACTGAGATCTACAGATCCAACACAATCCCTACCAAAATGCCAAGGACATTCTTCATGGAAACAGATGTCATGTTTCAAGAGGAGAGGATTTGAGGGAATTGGGTAGGTAGATGGTGGTTTTAGGCAGACTCCAGTTCATTCCAGTTAATAACTCCATTCTGACTCACTATCAACACCTCAGTTGTTAACAAGAAAAATATCACAAAGTATGAGAAAATGCATCAGAAAACAAGTGTCAGAAATTTTTGGCAAAATGACCTTGTATCAGGCACTTTACTCACATACTCTTATTTATCTTCAAAACGACACATCAGGAAGATAATAATTCTCTGGTTCTAGTCACAGGGAGTTTGAAGTTCCCAAAATTCAGTGGCTTCCTTAAGATTTCCCAAAGATTGCAACCAGAATGAGTGTGAAATTAACAGCCCTCCAACTTATCTTAAATGTTAGATGAGAAAGTTTACTCTGAATTAAAAATGAATGAGTTTGCTGGGTGCGGTGGCTCTCACCTATAATCCCAGCACTTTGAGAGGCCAAGGCGGGCAGATCATGAGATCAGGAGTTCAAGACCAGCCTGACCAACATGGTGAAACCCCGTTCTCTACTAAAAATACAAAAATTAGCAGGGTGTGGTGGCAGGTGCCTCCTGTAATCTCAGCTACTCAGGAGGCTGAGACAGGAGAATTGCTTGAACCTAGGAGGTGGAGGTTGCAGTGAGCCGAGATGGCGCCACTGCACTCCAGTCTAGGTGACAGAGCAAGACTCTGTTTCAAAAAAAAAAAAAAAAAAGAATGAGTCACAATTTGATTTGTGAGTAAGTCAGTTGATCCTGTGAACTTTCCAAATTGTAATTTAATTATGCCTAGTACTTAGTTGTCATTCCACAATGACTCCGTGATCCAGGCAGTACAATTCACACCCATCGTTAAGGCTTTTCATGCTTGAGGGCCCTGAGGGGGTTGAGAACTAGGGAACCCTGTAGGATCCTCAGTGGATCTGTAAACTACCTTCCCACCATCCTGGAGTGAATGCAGAGTGGTGACCATGTGCCTTTCTCTGGTTCCCACTGTGTTTATATAAGGGTAGGTTGGCCGATATCAAACTAGTGATTTAGTCTAGTTCAAGCAAAGCTTTCCCATGTGAATTCCAAGAGTTTGAAAAAGAAAAGAATTATCACTAATATCATTATATATTAGCAATGACTATCTTTATTTTTCAATATCTTGATATTCACATGGGAAGACTTTGGTTAAACTGGATTAAATCACTGGTTTGATCTTAATCCACCAACTCTTTTTTTTTTTTTTTTTTTTTTTTTGTGACGAAGTCGCATTCTGGGGCCCAGGCTGGAATGGAATGGTGCAATCTTGGCTCACTGCAACCTCCACCTCCCGGGTTCAAGCAATTCTCCTGCCTCAGCCTCCCAAGTAGCTGGAATTATAGGCGCCCACCATCACGTCCAGCTAATTTTTGTATTTTAAGTAGAGACAGGGTTTTGCTATGGTGGTCAGGCTGGTCTGGAACTCCTGACAGATGATCCATCCACCTCGGCCTCCCAAAGTGCTGGGATTACATGCGTGAGCCACTGCGCCCAGCCTCCACCAACTCTTAACACGTCCTTTACTTATTAGGATATTACTGTCTGTGTGGCATGAAGAAACCCAAAGTGATTAAAACTTACAGATCTATATTTTCTAAGGCCTCCAAATACTTCAGAAATATGACAAATAATTCAGTAGAACGGAAAAACCAATCTTATTTGCACAGTAGGCATGTTTAATTTCCTGTGGGTGGGGTTTCACTGGGAAATGCAATCAACGCCAATCATCTAAAATGGATTCTATGGCCCTAAACCAATCATGGGCCGAGTAGGGAACCAGAAAAGGGGCCTGGAGTCCCTCGGCTTCTGTATAAATAGAGCAGTTCAGCTCCCGGCCAGGTAGAGAGCACATCCTAGATGCAAGGAGGTTGGAGGCAGAAGGCAGAAGGCAGAAGGCGAGAAGGTGGTGAGTGTCCAGTGGGGATGCCTATGGGGTTTAGGAGTTGGCGTGCGGGGGAGGGTTGGTTTCAGAAAGATGTGGGTTTATTTTCTCATGCATTTGCTCACAGACATTGTGAAGGCAGTGGGTCTGTATTGTACCCCATTATTAACTCTGGTTTGTTATGAAACTCTTCCGTAAAATAGGAATGATATTAACTTTTTCATCATGGTTAGGTTACATTTTTGGGAGAGGGTCTTGCTCATTGCCCAGGCTGGCTTGCAATTCCTGGTCTCAAGCCATCGGTGGACACTTCCCCAGTAGCTGGGACTACAGGGACATACCAACACACCCAGCTACTTTGCTGTAGAGATGGGTTCTCAGTACGTTGCCGAGGCTGGTCCTGAACTCCTGGGCTCAAGCATGCTCTCAACTTGGTCTTCTAAAGTGTTGGGATTACAGGCACGAGCCACCTTGCTGCCCACACACCATTTGTTAAAAAGCGTCACCGGAATTTCTTTCCACAAGGTATAAAATCAGGCCATTAATGAATGAGCATCAGCCTACTAGGCCAATGAGAATCTGAGCTAAGTGTCCCTACTTGGGTGTCTTGTGTGCCGTATACTCCCAGAATTGAACACTGACCCCTGTATCTACATTTATTTTCTCCCGTGTCCCGTTGCTTGCTTTAATGCAAAAAGAACTGAGAGCAAATACAAGGTGATTTCTAGGAACATGAAACCAATTTTTTAAGAGACAGGCTGTCACTATGTTGCCCAGGCTGTCATCAAACTTCTGGGCTTGAGTGATCCTCCCACCTCGGCCTTCTGAGCAGCAGCGGGCTCCCTGTGGCAAAACCATTTTCAATGCAGAATTTCAGGCTGCCTTTTCTCTCTCATGTCTGTATGCTTTTTCAACAAAAAATTAATTTGCTCCTAATTGCAAACTAAAAATTGTACATATTTGTGGTGTACAGCATATGCTTTGCAGGATATAAAACTTGTAAAAGGGCTAAATTGAGCTAATATTCATATGCCTTACTTTATGTATTAATCATTTTTGGTCGTGAGAATACTCGAAATCTACTCTTTTAGCAATTTCCAAGTGTATAAAACATTGTTATGAGCTGAAGTCACCATGTTGGACAATTGCTCTCCTGAGTTGATTTCTTCAACTGAATCTCGTACCCTTGACCTACATTTCCCCAACCCCCACCCCAGCCCTGGTAACCACCATTCTACTCACTGCTACTGTGAGTCCACTAGGTTTTTAATTATTATTTACGCCATTTACTTCCTTAGTTTAAATGTTTTCATAATTTGAACTTGTATTTTAGATTCGGTGGGTACCTGTGCAGATTTGTTGCAAGAGTGTATTGAGTGATGCTGAGGTTTGGGGTGTGACTAAACCCGTCACCCAGAATGTGAGGACAGCACCCAGTAGGTAGTTTTTCAACCTTCCATCCCTCTGTCCCTCCCAAAGTTCACTGGTTTGGAGTCCATGTCCTGTTTCCTTTCCTCTGTACACACGCCCAGGAGCGGGATGGCCGGATCATGCAGTTGTTCCACTTTTAATGTTTTGGGGAGCTTCTACACTGTCTCCCATCTCGGCTGCACTGATTTACATTCCCAGCACAGGGCGCCGCGGCTCCCTGTCCTCCGAATTC
>CAUYLG010060018.1:0-65533 GCA_963573385.1 Cacajao melanocephalus
GGAGAAACCCTGTCTCCACTAAAATCACAAAAAATTAGCCAGGCATGGTGGCGCATACCTGTAATCCCAGCTACTCAGGAGGCTGAGGTAGGAGAATCACTTGCATGTGGGAGGCAGAGGTTACAGTGAGCCAAGATTGCATCACTCCACTCCAGCCTGGTGACAGAGTGAGACTCCGTCTCAAAAAAAAAAAAAAAAAAAAAGAAAAATGTTACTGTCTTTAATACTACAAGTGCCTTCTTCAGGCCGGGCGTGGTAGCTCACGCCTGTAATCCAAGCACTTTGGAGGCCAAGGCGGGTGGATCACCTGAGGTCGGGAGTTCAAGACCAGCCTGACCAACATGGTGAAACCCCGTCTTTATTAAAAAAAAAAAAAAAAAAAAAAAAAAGAAGTGCCTTCTTCATTAAACACACACACTCCTACCCCTTAGTTGACTTTTAAGATATTTCCAAGACGGTAACACTTGCAGACTTATATGGTATGAATAAAATATGTAATTACCGTGAGTAGACATGAGAACAGAATTATGAGATCAGCTTTGGATGGATTTTTTTCGAGAGTCAAGAAGTTTTGAACCGGATTTAGAAGGAGGTGATAGGTGGGAACTGTCAGCAAGCAGTCAGGAGGAGGGATGTGGCCTGGAGGATCTATGTAGAGCCTGCTGTGTTCATGAACAGCAGCCTATATAGGGAAGTCACATGCCCTCTGTTCCCCCCACCCCCACACCCTTTTCACTCCCACACTCTTGCCCCCAGCCTAGAATGTCTTCTTTCCTTCCTGTGGCTGAATCCTACCCTCTCTTCATATCCCAGTTCAAATCATGGTAGACAAGACCTATCACAGCTTGGCTCCCATCTACCTTTCCGGTCTTATGCACAGACACTCCCCTTTACTGCTTCCATAGGACCATTTACTAGCTCTCAAAGAGGCAGGAACCCAAGGTGAGGAGGAGTGCGAAGAGGAAGGGAGCAGTTGCTTCCTTTGGCTTGTCCAAAACTTTCATTTTACTTACGGCATGTATAATAATATACAAAAGAGTATATGGAAAGTCTGTGTGAGTTAGACTTTACATATAGAACATCTGTGAGCCCACCACTCAAGAATTAAAACATTATTAACACTATTAAAGTTCCCTGTGTGCCCCTCAGTGTTTTCGGTAGAGCAGGCTGGGTTTTACCACATGCTGCCTCTCCTGCTATTTCTCTCCTTACGTTCCTAGAAAAGGCTGTCAGTGAGAGGATTCCCCTCATGCCCCACCAAGACTGCTGAGGTAGTGCCAGATTGCTATCTGGCCTCATTCCGGGGGAGGTCATTTGCTCTACTCTGGGGCTTGCCAGTGAAAGTCTTGATGATGAGTAGGATCTCTGTCCCTTGCAGGTCAGACCGGGAAGCTGATGTATGTGATGCACAACTCAGAGTACCCATTGAGCTGTTTCGCCCTCTTTGAGAATGGCCCTTGCCTTATTGCTGACACCAACTTTGATGTGCTTATGGTGAAGCTCAAGGGATTTTTCCAGAGTGCTAAGGCCAGCAAGATTGAGACCCGGGGCACCCGGTACCAGTACTGTGACTTCCTGGTGAAGGTGGGCACAGTCACAATGGGGCCCAGTGCCCGGGGCATCTCTGTGGAGGTAAGACCTTGGTGAAAATAGGAGCAGGATATGCTAAGGGGGCTGGTTGATAAAGGGCTCTGAAGATTTTCCAGTCCTTCTTTATTTTTTTTGAGACAGAGTCTTGCTCTGTGACCCAGGCTGGAATGCAGTGGTGCAGTCTTGGCACACTCCAGCCTCGACTTCGAGGGCTCAAGTGATCCTCCCACCTCAGCCTCCTAAGTAGCTGGGACTACGCCCACCTAATTAAAAAAAAAAAATTTCAGGCTGGGCGTGCTGGCTCACACCTGTAATCCCAGCACTTACGCTGAGGCCGGTGGATCAAGTGAGGTCAAGAGTTGGAGACCAACCTGACGAACATGGAAAAACCCACTCTCTACTAAAAATACAAAAAAAAAATTTGCTGGGCGTGCTGGCGCATGCCTGTAGTCCCAACTACTTGGGAGGCTGAGGCAGGAGAATCACTTGAACCTGGGAGGTGGAGGTTGTGGTGAGCTGAGATTGTGCCACTGCATCGAGCCTAGGCGACAAGAGTGAGACTCCATGTCAAAAAAAAAAAATTTTCTTTTTAGTAGAAATGAGGACTTACTATATTGCCCATGCTGGTCTCAAACTCTTGGGCTCAAGTGATCCTCCCACCTCAGCCCCCCACAGTGCTGGGATTATAGTTGTGAGCCACCACACCTGGCCTTCAGTCCTTCTCAATTTAGACAGATATTTACCTGATCTCTAACTCCAAGGCATCTGTGCTTCTTCTCTGTGAATCGTTTATCCATTCTTTGATTATTCAGAGACACTCTTAACACAAGATGGGAAGTGGGAAGTGGGAAGCTGGGTTCAAAGCAAGGGGAAAGCTTAATAAGGAAGGATGGCTTGCTGGAGAAGGGAAACGATAGTCAAGAAAGGCAGGTGAGTCATGACAAGAAGTACTGGAGCATACCAGGGCAACTTTTGGAGCAATCTTCTGGAGGTGGGCCCTAAATCACATATGCCCATATACCTCTCCTTAGTATGCTTTAAGATAGGTCTCAAAAGTTGGGAAGCAAAAATGTGCTTTTCCTTTTGACATGCTGTCTGCTTTCTTTCATGGTAGAAAGAGGTGTTTGTGTGTGAGATCACTTCATCTGTGAGAGTGTGTGTAATACATACACATACTTAGTGATGAGGAGTGAGAGTGGCAGTGTGGCAGTAGCTGGCTTCTTAGGGACCAGGGAAAGTTCACAAGCTATAATGTGCCCAGCACTGAGATAAGAAAACAAGTAGGCTTGCGGGGTCTACCCTCTGAAAATTTGTGATTTATTTATTAAGAGTGAGGCTGAAACACACAAACTTTTTTTTTAAAGAGATGGAGGCTCATTCTGTCATCCAAGCTGGAGTGCAGTGGCACAATCTTGGCTCACTGTAACCTTCACCTCCTGGGTTCTATCAATTCTCCTGCCTCAGCCATCTGAGTAGCTGGACTTACAGGTGCATGCTGCCATGCCTGGCTAATTTTTTGTATTTTAGTAGAGACGAGGTTTTGCCATGTTGCCCAGGCTGGTCTTGAACTCCTGAGCTCAGGCAGTCCACCTGCCTCGGCCTCCCAAAGTGCTAGGATTACAGGCATGAGCTACTGTGCCCAGCCCACACAAACTATTTTTGAACTTAGTCTGAAAATGCCATAAAAGAGGCAGTTTGCTCTGGGAATTCAGGCCCATGAGAGCACTGCTGACTTTGGTTGTGATGCTTCCTGGAGGATCAACATTTATGTAGGGATTTAAAATGTAGAGACATGGGGATAGATAAGTCTTGGAAGAATCTCAGCTGGAGAAAAGGGCATTAGTGGTAGTTTCTGCTCAGCAACCTCTAGGATCAAGATTTCCTAACATTTTTGGCTTGTAATAGACCTTGATTTGCTGAGACCCACTGAGGACCCACTGTTTATCCTCCATATTGCCAACCTTATAGTAGAAATACACCCCACCTGTTTCTTTACTTATTTCTCCCTAGGGTTGCCAGTAATTTTGTCCTGCATCTCTCCAGTAAAAGGAGAAGGCCTAAGATATATACTTTTTGGCCCATGCCACACTATTTGGGAAATTCTTTAGGGTCAGAGCCCAGGTTGGTTCTACCTTGGGAGTAAAATTTGGTCTTGAAAAACCTCATGAGCTGCCTGGGTGCGGTGGCTCACGCCTGTAATCCCAGCACTTTGGGAGGCCGAACTGGGTCTTGAATTCCCACCTGAGGTGAAACCTTATCTCTACTAAAAATACGAAAACTAGCCGGGCATGGTGGTATGCGCCTGTAATCCCAGCTACTTGGGAGGTTGAGGTGGGAGAATTGCTTGAACCCAGGAGGCAGAGGTTGCAGTGAGCCGAGATCTCACCACTCTATACCAGACTGGGTGGACAGAGGGAGACTCCATCTCAAAAAAAAAAAAAAACAAACCAGAAAAAAGCTCATGAGCATATGTGTCTCCTTTCTACTTACCACCCCCACATACATTTTCCTTCTCTTTTTCTTTGTTCTGTCTCTTAGAATTTTCTTGAGCTCTCCTTGAATCTTTATCCAGCATAGCAGGGACAACACAGTCGTGAGATCATCAAAAGGGGCCCAGATCTGCTTCTGGGTCCCTTGGGAGGGCTGTGGGTTGGCACAGCTCCCAGGATGAGAATGTTGAAGATGCCTAAAGATGCTGGGTGCTGAGTCCCAGTGTTTGGGTTGAATGTTTCCTGTGGACCAACACTGTGCTAGGAGGTGTGTGTCTTTAGCTCAGGGCTGGGGAAGATGGGGGCAGGAGGCAGGAGGTGCAGGAGAAGCAGACCTCGTCTTAGCCTTCATTCACTCTCATTCTCTGTGCTTTTGGTTCCCAGGTGGAGTATGGCCCCTGTGTGGTAGCTAGTGACTGCTGGAGTCTGCTGCTCGAGTTCCTACAGAGTTTTCTAGGCAGCCACACACCAGGGGCTCCTGCAGTGTTTGGGAACAGACATGATGTGGTCTACGGCCCAGCAGATACGATGGTCCAGTACATGGAACTCTTCAACAAGATCCGCAAGCAACAGCAGGTGCCGGTGGCTGGGATTCGTTAGTGATGAGCAGCTGCCAGCTGAGCTCTGTCACTAGGGGTACTCCACAGAGGAGCAGGTGCTGACTCTCAGGTCCCTGGACCCCAGAAACCCAGGGTAGACATGGAGTCTACTCTCCCTCTCTGGTTCCCAGCTGTGGCTTTTGTTCTGAGGCTCTGGAGTCCATCCCCGACACCGATCCCCTGACCCTCACGCATAGCTCCCCATCAGCCGTTTTACTCCACGCCTTACTGGATTTGGCCTGTCCTCAAGAATGGTAATTATGAAGACTGGAGAAGCTTTGACCCTACCTCCTTTAGGGGAAAGGTAGGACAGGGGTGTCCCTGCCTAGTATTCGTTGGGAAAACAGTCTGTATCCCCAGGATTTGCCCCAGGCCCACGGTAAACATGCTGCATTTTATGTTTGGACTGTGCTGTAATAGGAGCCTCTTCCTTTACTTAGAGGATATGGCTGGGCCTCTATCCTGGAGATGGAGTGGAAGGCACAACTGATTTGATAGTCATTTTCTGACTTGTTTGCTGAAGTGATTTGCGAATTGACTTTCCTAGGGTGTTGCCTGAGTCCTTTGAACTCTCCTTCTGACATCTTTCTGTTCTGTTGTGAAATATGTTAAGCTACAGGCCAAACTGCTATGAGACTGAAGTTTGTTTTTTTCTCACCAAATAATAGGTAATCAGATGGTCTAGAGCAGATTTAACTATACAAGGTTATCAGGAACTTGGTTTCCTTCTCTCTTATTCAGCTACTCCCAGGATGTTTCCTTACCCACAATGTCAAAGCAGACTCATCAGGTCCATATCTGCATTCCACTGGGGAAAGAGAGAGAGAAAAGAGCAGTTTAAAAGAAAAACGATACAACTGAGCATTGCTCAAATCACTGTGGCCACACTTTGCTGAAAGAGATGCTGCGACATACAGCCTCTTACCTGGGCAGTCATGGGCCAAGTTAAAACTCAAGGGTTCTGTGACTAAAAGATGAAAGAGAAGATGGTTGCTGGGACCCAGTTAATAGCTTCTGCTACATGGAGCTCAATGGACATGCCCAGGAATGCTCTTGGCTGTTATTTTGTAGTTAATAGCCCCTGTAACTAAGGCATTTGTTTATGAGTTGACTTGGGAGAAGGGCTGATCTCAGAGCCACTTTGAGCTAAGCTGGATTAGTCACACTCGGAAGTTATTTCCACACCCTTCGTCTAAGTCCCAGTATTGAGGCTTCTCTAGTTCTCATGCACCTAGATCTTAGGGTTAGAACACTTGACCCTGATACCTGCACCATGCTTCATGGTTGCCTGAGCTCTTTCTCCTGTTTCATTTGAGCCTCCAAACTACATATTTGGCCACATTGCCTGCCCACCCCATGCCTGCTGCAGAAGTACTCATCCAGATTAACCTTGATATACACAGAGATGGTCTTAGGAGAATTATTAATGTATGTACTGTATTGTCATCAAGGATACTGTCCCTTATTTGAAGGCATCTAAAGAGAAACTGTTTTCAGATCCAAGTGCTCAGATCTAAAGCCTTTGCAACAAGTCAGGTACTGGTCATGTTTCCCTTCTAGTTTTGGCTGACAAGAAGCTAATTCAATTTCATAATTACAGTACCTGTCATCTGTATTTTTCATTCTCACTTCCCCTGTTTTTGTTATTTTTTTTCTCTCTCTTTTTTTTTTTTTATATCGAGGTATGTTTTAGATATTGTTTATAGAAATAAAATGCACAGATCTTATGTTTTTGGCCTTCTGGTTTACATTTGCTCTGGTCCGGGTTTATTTATTTGTATTTTTCTTTAGGCTGCAGCTTTTATGGGATGAAACAATATGTAGGCAGGATTTTGAACATAATGCATTTCCTGAAAATCTGTAGAAGTTGACTGTGGAAAACATAGACTCGCTAGATTTGTGCATTTTAAGGAGGGACTCTGTTCCCTAAAAGCTAAAAAACAAGTACAAAATCCCTAACTACACTTTGCCTTCATTTTATTTTATTGTTTTTGAGATGGAGTTTTACTCTTGTTGACTGGGCTGGAGTGCAGTGGCGCGATCTCGGCTCACTGCAACCTCCACCTCCTGGGTGGAAGCAATTCTCATGCCTCAGCCTCCCAAGTAGCTGGGATTACAGGTGCTCGCCACCATGCCCAGCTAAGTTTTTGCATTTTTAGTAGTGATGGGTTTTTGTCATGTTGCCCAAGCTGGTCTTGAACTCCTGACCTCAGGTGATCCACCCACCTCAGCCTCCCAAAGTGCTGGGATTACAGGTGCGAGCCACCCCGGCCCACTTTGCCTTTTAGGCAGTCTTGGCTCATACATGTTAGCATTTTTCACTTTTGTTCTTTTCCTTTACATTTAAGCACACATCCGACCAGCTTTAAGTCTAGTCAACACCTACTTTTTAATAACTCCTACTTGGGTACTTTTGTTCTTTGTGTCAATTAAAGGAAATGTGTCACTAAAAGAGGCAGGTAATGCAATACATTTCTTAAATAATTTAGCAAATACGGCTCCACTCGCAGAGTTACCAAAACTAAACTGATGACTTGTGGGAAGGACCCGTATGTTATCCAGTTCTTAGGTGCATTTCTGAGTGGCGCTTTCAGGAGAACTTTAGGATATAGATGTTTGTGTATAATTTTTGAAAGTGAAAGTTGAGGGTTACTTATATAAATTAAGGGGGAAAGGGTGTGATTATTCCTATTTTATAAATAAATCTTAGCCAGTAAATGAAGATGCCATATTTTTGGTTCACATCTGATGTTCGTCTTGCTACTCTAGACTATCCTCCTACCTTCCCTTCCTGTTTCCAGATGCTTTAGCCCTTCTCCCATCTGTAGCTACCCCCAAAAGAGCATAAACTGGGAAAACTTCTAGGGCCTTGCTAATGTCATCTTGGGTACTTTTGCCAGAGCCACATAGAAATATGCTAACCTTGACTGTTAGCTGTCAGGGCAGCTTTAGAGCTCATTTAGTTCTCTCTCAGTGTAAACTGGAGAGGCTGCAGCTCCCAGAGAAGTCATGCAGAGAGATGAGGGTGGAGTCAAGACCAAACTTCAGGCTCAGGACTCCTGGCTACCAGCATGTGCCAAAGTACAGCAGCTGGACCTTACTGAGGTGCCAGATGATTTTAGATGGAATGTGGAAACATTTTAATACTAGTACTTTTGTCTTATTCTAATTTGTATTAAAAGAAAAGTATAACTAGCATTTTATTCCTTAGGATGGGTTTTTGTTTGTTTGTTTGTTTTTCAATAGAGGTGGAGGTCTCATCCTGTTGCCCAGCCTGGAAGAGTCTTTTCAAGTAATCTGTTAAGTTACAGTACAGGGGATACATGCAAACCTCAGAACCTGTGGAAGGGGAAGGCAAATGCTGGATCTTCGGAACCACTGTAATCTACTTTGTGTCTAGTCTATTTTCTACATCCATAGATGTTTCCTGCCCTGGCTATGCTTTCCTGTTGTCTCTTCCGGATTTGCTGTACCCTGTTCCCACACTGCCTCCTGCTGGCTTTCCTCAGATATTAAGGGCCAAGTAGTCACATTTCCCCCACCATGTGCTGGTGTCCCTCCTTCACTGAAGAAAACACCTAGGGACTGACCACTCCTCCCCTCCACCAGATCTACCCCAACCCAGTGTGTACTGAGGCTTCAGGGTAAGGCAGTTAGTGAAATTTTTCTCTCCAAATCCTGGAAGGTAAGGGTCATGGTTAGAAGTTCCCCACATGGCTGGGTGCAGTGGCTCACGCCTGTAATTCCAGCACTTTGGGAGGCCAAGGTGGGCGGATCACCTGAGGTCAGGAGTTTGAGACCAGCCTGGCCAACATGGTGAAACCCTGTCTCTACTAAAAATACAAAAATTAGCTCGGCGTGGTGGCAGGCGCCTGTAATCCTACCTACTTGGGAGGCTGAGGCAGGAGAATTGCTTGAACCTAGGAGGTGGAGGTTGCAGTGAGCCAAGATCTCGACACTGTACTCCAGCCTGGAGGACAAGAACGAAACTTTGTCTCAAAAAAAAAAAAAGTTCCCCACCTAAGCACGTGTTCCAGGTGTCAGAAACTGACAGGCAGGACTGACATATGGCCATACCTTTAACTCCCAACATTGCCTTTCCCTTGCCACACCCTCCCTCCCCACTTCTGTTACTGCCTGGGTGTCTTAGGCCACAGGCCCCAATTACTATTGCACATGGAATGGCTGAAACCAATTGCATTACAAGTTTGGGCCTCCCCTGGGAATTTGGTGTCTTTGGTTTGTGAGCACTCACTTCTTGGGAGTGGGATCTCTCTAAGGTGAGTCTCTATGATTGTGTAGAGCATTCCCCAATCAGTCTTTTTGGTTAGAAGGACTCCTTAAAAATCATCCAGCTTGACCATCATTCAATACTCATACTTTGGCCATGCATGGTTGCTCACACCTGTAATCCCAGCACTTTGGGAGGCTGAGGCAGGCAGCTCACCTGAGGTCAGGAGATCGAGACCAGCCTGACTAACATGGTGAAACCCTGTCTCTACCAAAAATAAAAAATTAGCCGGGTGTGTGGTGGTGCATGCCTGTAATCCCAGATACTTGGGAGGCTGTGGCAGGAGAATCGCTTGAACCTGGGAGGTGGAGGTTGCAGTGAGATGAGTTCATGGCACTGCACTCCAGCCTGGGTGACAGAGTGAGACTCTTGTCTGTCTAAAAAAAAAAAAAAAAATCTGTGATCCCAAAAATAATCTCTGAAGGGAGAACAAATCTTGAAATGGATGAAGACAAAGTTAAGCAGGTTTGAGACTGGTCCAGCCAGCTTTTGTGAGCAGGATCTTTCCCTGTCTTCTGGACCTTACATCTGGGTGTTGAGCCAGAGGATGTTCTTTCATTTTATAGCCAATCCTTTGGGCCCTTCAGTTTCAGGGAAGATGGACTGAGTTCGTGCTGTCTTCCTGTGTTTCTCCTTTTTCTTTTGAAAATAGGCAGGAGTAATACATATGAAGCAATCTTGATAGCTACCTCCGTGGCTTCAGTTACTCTTCTGTTATGACACACAGTTACTCTTCTATTATTTGCCATGGGGTTTGAAAAGTATTCTGTTGTAATGGAATTTGGCATAATGCATATATATTTTCATTTTTCAGAAAAACATGACTGATGAGGCAGAGAAATAGCTCTTTGCCTCTGTGATGAAATTAGCGAGTTGAAAAAGTATTGAAATGATTAGGGCAAAGTTTCCTAATTCTCGTGCATTCTGTTTCATTTCCCAACATACCCCTGCCCCATCAGATAGCACAGAATAATTTTTAAGATTAATATGAATTCGACTGAATTTTCTTTGGAGCCTTTTAAAAAGAGAATTTAGGGACCACATTTATATAGCCTAGATTGTCCTGAAGCCAGAATTCAAGAGTAGAAGTCTTTTGTCATGTAGGAAAGGCAAGGCTGTGAATGTGAAGATGACAGGTGTTCTGGGGTGGCCTGCTCAAGGGAAGAGAATGCTTCTTTAGGAGACACATGGCTGCATGCTAGATAGCACTGGCCCTAACTTGCTACGTAACTTGAATCAAGCTGTTGTCTCTGAGTCTCATCTGTACAGTGGGAATAATGATGCCTGCTTTCCATACTTGATAGAGTTGTTGAGAGGCTCAAAGGATAATACATATGAGTGTTTTGTAGGCAAGAAGATGCCATCTCTGCTCTTGTTTTTTAAATTTTTTTAAATTTTTTATTTTTTAATACAGAGTCTCACTATGTTTCCCAGGCTGGTCTCAAACTCCTGGGCTTAAACTCCCAAAGTGTTGGGATTATAGGTGTGAGCCACCATGTCGGGTCTAAATATATTATTAATTTGCTTAAAAGACACAATAAACCCATCACATGTTAACATAAATACTTTTTTTTTTTTTTTGAGATGGAGTCTCACTCTGTGGCCCATGCTGGAGTGCAGTGGTACAACCTCAGCTCACTGCAACCTCTGGCTCCCAGATTCAAGTGATTCTCGTGCCTCAGCCTCCCAAGTAGCTGGGATTAGAGGCATGCACCACCATGCCCGGCTAATTTTTGTATTTTTAGTAGAGACAGGGTTTCACCATATTGGCCAGGCTGGTCTCGAACTCCTGACCTCAGGTGATCTACCCACATGGCCTCCCAAAGTGCTGGGATTACAGGTGTGAGCCACTGTGAGGGGCCAAAATGTTTTTTGTTATTTATTTATTTTTTGAGATGGGGTCTTGCTCTGTTGCCCAGGCTGCAGTGCAGTGGCATGATCATAGCTCACTGCAGCCTCTATCTCCCGGGCTCAAGCGATCCTCCCACCTCATCCTCCCAAGTAGCTGGAAGTATCTGCACACCACCATATCTGGCTAATTTATTTTTAGTAGAGATGAGGTCTTGCAATGTTGTCCAGGCTTGGTCTGAAACTTCCTGAGCTCAAGCGATCTTCCCATTTTGGCTTCAGTGCTGGAATTACAGGCATGAGCCACGTGCCTGGCTGATAAAATATTTTTAATGAGCCAGGCACGGTGGCTGATGCCTGGAATCCCAGCACATTGGGAGACCGAGGCAGGTGGATCATGAGGTCAGGAGTTTGAGACCAGCCTGGCCAACATGGTGAAACCCTGTCTCTACTAAAAATACAAAATTTAGCCAGGCGTGGTGGCGGGCACCTGTAATCCCAGCTCCTGGAGAGGCTGAGGCAGAAGAATTGCTTGAACCCAGGAGGTGGAGGTTGCAGTGAGCCGAGACCGTGCCATTGCACTAAAGCCTGGCGACAGAGCGAGACTCTTATCTCAAACAAAAATTTTTTTTTAATGAAAAGTAATTATTTTTCCAAACAAAATTTTGTGAGAAGAGTAGCATTGTTTTTTATTTTCATAAATCTTTTGAATATCTGGCATAACAGAAGATAGTGGGATGCTGTCAGTGGCAACACGGTGAAACCCCGTCTCTACTAAAAATACAAAAAATTAGCTGCGCGTGGTGGCGTGTGCCTGTGATCCCAGCTGTTCTGGAGGCTGAGGCAGGAGAATCACTTGAACTTGGGAGGCAGAGGTTGCAGTGAGCTGAGATCATGCCACTATACTATACTCTAGCCTGGGCGACAGAGTAAGACTCCGTCTCCAAAAAAAAAAAAAAAAAAAAAAACTTGATTTTTATCATAACTGACGATGCTATCAGGCTCACCTTAATTTTTAAAATTTATTTATTTATTTTTTGAGACGATGTCTCACTCTGTCGCCAGGCTGGATTGCAGTGGCGCAGTCTTGGCTCACTGCAACCTCCACCTCCTGGGTTCAAGCAATTCTACAGTCTGTTAATTGTTCTTTCGAATAAAAATGGTATTCCATGAAGAAATTTGTTAATACAGCCCCAAACTCAAATTGCAAAAGTACTTTTCCTCAAGACAAATGTACTTATAAGTGCTTTATGCATACATACATGCATTTAATCACAAAACACGTGTGCTTAAGTAAAACAAATAATTTTGTCTTTATCAAAGACCTCTTTTTTTTTTTTTTTTTTTTAAATAATAAGACGGGGTTTCACCGTGTTGGTCAGGCTGGTCTTGAACTCCCGACCTCAGGTGATCCGCCTGCCTTGGTCTCCAAAGTGCTTGGATTATAGGAGTGAGCCACCACGCCCGGCCAATCAAAGACCTCTTAAGTGAAACAGGTGTTTTTGTTTTTGTCTTTTTTTTTTTTTTGAGGTGGAGTCTTGCTCTGTTGCCCAGGCTGGAGTGCAATGGTGCCAAATAAGCTAAGTTAAACCTCAGCCTCCCTGGTTCAAGTGATTCTCCTGCCTCAGCCTCCTGAGTAGCTGGGATTACAGGCGCATGCCACTGCACCCAGCTAATGTTTGTATTTTCAGTAAAGATGGTGTTTCACCATGTTGGCCAGGCTGGTTTCGAACTCCTGACCTCAAGTGATCCACCCACCTCGGCCTCCCAAAGTGTTGGGATTACAGGTGTGAGCCAGTGCACCCATCCTGAAACAGGTGTTTTTTACTGTGGCAATGAAGAATACCTTGACCTGTAGTACAGCTTGGTGCAGTTGCCTTGATTTGTGCTAAGGCAACAGTTTTTTACTCGTTGCTACTTTTGTGTCATTGTGCAAATGTTATCACAGTGACAATGCAGATAATGTCTTAAAATTATTAGGAAAATAGTTTTGATCTCAGGCACCCCCACCCCATCTCCCTAGCCCAAAGGGTCTCAGAGATCCCTAGGGCTTTCCAGGCCACACTTTTGAGAACCACTGATCTAATGCTCACAGCACTGAGAACCTTTTCCTCCTGTATTGCTATTCTGGGAGCATCCCTTCCATTAGAAGTTTTAAGTGTCTCCCAGATTCTTCACTCTGCTAAAGCACCTTGTTATGGAACTAACATTGAATAAGTAACAATCTTCTCCAAGAATTTTATTGGGGATTGCTGAGTAAGGGAATAAGACAGATTAATGTAAGAATTCCTTAAAAAGAATTATGTTAACTGATAGACGACAAAGAGTGCTAAATTCTGAATCTAACTGTGAGGTCTTGAACATCATCATAAATCCACTCCACTTTCTCTTCTTCTATCAAACCTCTTTTAAATGAGCAAGTTATGAATAAATTGCCTTCACAGCGCTTGGCTCCAGGCATTGTAGTTTTACCCCTTCCTATTGTGTGGTACGGTGGTTTTTGTGCTTACCTAGTTCTCCTATTTACAGGTGTGTAAACTTGAGCCACTACTATAGCTAATGTTTCTTTCACTTGTCCGTATGTTTAAATGTAAGTCTTCTTAACTATGTGTTGGGTGTTGAAACTGTTGATTTTATTTTGGGTGACACCCATTTCCACGCCCCCCCCCCCCACAACCATCCCGCAAGTAGTTTCAAGACAGTGCACATAGGAGACTGCTCTAGAACTAAGCCTTTTGTAGCCGAGGGGCTGTTCTGTTTCCCAATGGTGTCCATCCCCATCCCTCTAGAAGGAAGTCCTTAGGGCCACTACCAACTCAGTCTGGTTTATTTCTCAAGCCCCACAGTCTGCTGACCTTCTTCAGTTCCGGCAGCGATCCTCTTCCTTGTGGGGGGATTTCCATAAAACAGCTGAATCTCTCTTGGGTCATCTGTGGCAAAGGCCAGACACGTGCTCGCCCGCCTGGGAGCCAATAGTAACTTTTGCAAACGCTGCCTCCGGAAACCCCACAGTTTGCGGGCTGCTGCTTTAGGAACAACGTAGAAATAACGTCTTTCAACAGAACAAAACATACGGACGGCAGAGTGAGAAAGCCTTTGTCCTTCGCGGTGGGGAGAGGTGTTTTAAAGGTGAACCCAAAGGAGTACGGGAAACCCGTGTAAACTGCCTTTACAGTTTCCCAGGAAGAAGGGGGCGGAGATGGGCTCTGGAGCGTCTCTGGCCCTTTAAGGAGGAGGGAACAGACATAGAGTCTGTACCTTTAAGAGTCTCTTTGTCTGGAAACCTTCTTATTTACTCTCTTGTGCTTCAACCAAACTTCGACCAGCCATTCACAACGCCTCCCTACGCCGCCGCCTCTTACGCCAGGCTCAAATAGGCCGCGCGTTTGTGGCTGACCCTAAACTTTGCGCCTGCGGCGCTAACCCTCGAAAGGATGCCGGTGCCGGGGTCGCGGCCCAGCGCTGCGCCGTTGGCGCAATGCAGGGCCCGAGGGGCGGGGCTCCGGCGGGCGGGCCAATAGGCGGGCAGGGGGCGGGGCCGAGTTCGGTTGTCTCGCGCCCTGGTGACAGCTCGCGCGTGCTGATGATGGCGGTAAATAGAGGGGGTCGGGGGAGGGGACGGAGGAGGTGGGGAGGCAGCAAAGTGGGTAGCTCCAGGGGTAGGGGGACGGGGACCGGGGAGGCCACGACGGTCAGGGAGCCCATTCTAAGACTCGGAGGCGGGGACAGGAGTCTCCGGTTCACTAGCCCTCCCCTTTAAAGAAGCAAAATCCTCACACACCGGGTGAGGGGCGACAAAGGCAGCGCGCGCCTCGCGGGCGGGAGGAGCGGCGGCAGGGGGCGGGACCGCGGCGCCGGCGGGCTGGGGGCGCCCGGGGCGGGGGCGGCGGGAGGAGAGAGCCGGGAGTCGGGGCGCGCCGGCGCTTTATTTTGGCGGGGTGGGCGACGACTGGGTTAGGGGAAAAGCCTTGAAGGGAGAGGGGAAGAAAGGCTTGGGGGCGATGGGGAGAACTGGGTCGAGAATGAGATGAGGAGGATTAAGGGGAGAAAGGGTTAGAAGCCAGGGAGAGGAGGAGTGAGAAAAAGCCAGCCCAGGAGGTAGGAAGGAGGCAAAAGCCAGGGTGGGCGTTAAGGAAGCCGGGCAAGGAATGAGGTTAGGGCTGGGAAAAGGGATCCTGGGGTTAGGTGTAAGAGCTGGGGTTTGAAGGGGAAAGCTTCGTAGGGGGTGGTGCTGGGGTGAGGGATACCGGGATAGGAGTTGGAAGTGGAAGACAAGGAGGGGCAGAGCTGGAGTAATAGTTGGGAGTAGGGAAGAGAGAGTGATTAAGAGCCAGACGTGACAAGGGTGTGAACTAGTGCGGAGCGAGATGAGCTGAAGGACTAGGACCAGCGGTGTGGTGGGAACTGCTGTTGAGGTTCTGAGAAAGGAATGGGTTAGTGGGTGGGCGATAGGTGTAAATTCTGTAAAGTGAGGGAGGGCAAATGAGACCTGGACTGGAACCAGGTGGAGTCAGGAATAAGAGTGGTGGAAGGGCGAAAGGAAACAGATAAGAGATGGGCGTCTGTAGGACAATTCTTGGACCAGAAGAGCTGAAAGGAGACTAGAGTTAGGGTGTAAGAAGTGATGGCCGTCTGGGACAAGGATAACCGGGGAATTATGTTAATTGAGGAGGTTCAGCAAGATCCAAGGTGAAAACAGTGAGGTGAAGAGACAGAGCTAAAAGCAGATGGTGAGAGGAGCAGGAAGAGATGGGCCCCAGGATTTAAAGGATGTGATGGGGAGTAAGGGAAGAGAAGGGGGCTAAGGGAAGCTGGGGGAGTCCTGATGGATGTAGAACGGGGGTAGACTGCACAGGGGTGGGAATTGAATGTGAGTGTTGTAGGTAGTTGCTCCGAAAGGTCTGCAAGGGTCAGGGCACAAATGTAGTGAAAGATCAAGTGTAAGAGAACCTTTGGTGCAGAAGAGGAGGAACCATGGTGAGTGAAAGGGGACCTAGCGACAGGGGTAAAGACTAAAAAAGTAAGGGCAGAGGTCGGGGGTGCAGGAAAGGAATTCTTTGTTGAGAAGAGAACTGTGTTGAAACTGAATCCTTTTGTCCCTAAAAGTAGGAAATTCCAGAAAGCTCTTTCTCTCTTCAAGGAATCTTGAATCTGCTTCCACCTTTCATTGCTTTTGATTTGATTTTCCTGTCCACTTTGAAGAAATGAAACTCATTTTGATTTGATTTTTGTATGGATGATAAAGCATAAACTCTGGGTGTTGAAAACCTCTGCATTTCACTAGTGTTGTGATAATGGGGGGAAAGGATGTGTTGATTTAGAGTGTACCCATGTGATGTGATAGTTTTGGTGTCGTAGGAGTGTTGTACCTGACAAGTGCTGAGCTGTGTTTTATGGACAGCATTTCATTTTAATTTTCAATGGAGAACGCACTGTTGTTGGGATAGAAAGATGAGAATCTGTTTGTTTTGGTTAATCAACCAGGTTTCTGCTTATTGTTTTCAGTGGCTGGAGAATATTGAGAAATCATTTCAGAGAAAGGCAAATAACCAACCAAAGAAGTTTACTGGGGGAGAGATTTAAATCAGAGCTGAGGGCTTTGAGTTCCTGAGCTGCCTTTAGCTTTGTGTGGGACGTTTCATGCTGTAGTTGGTAACTCACCCATTTAACAAAATGGAATAAAGAAAGGGAGAATTGTAGAGTAGTGGAAGATTTTAGAGTGGCAGACTTATGTTTTAGGGTAAATAATGAATTTATGAGTAATTTTGATGGCAAAACATCTCTATAATATTGCATGCTGAGTCTTTGGACAGCTCCACTGCCTTTCGTGTTTTATGGTTATGAATAAAGGCCAGATTAATATTAATTTTCTAGAAGCTTTTGAGTTTTAAGACACCATTAGAAATGAAAAAGAAGATAAGAAATTTGGGGCAAAATTTTGGTTATTCTTAACTTAGAATTTTGTTTTAATGATTTTATTCAGAACCTTTTACATTTAAGAATACGAATGAATATTTGTTTTGCATTTGATGGTACCAAAAGATAGCATATAATTTACCTAGGGAAAAATGCAAACTTGTTGAGAATCTTGTTTGGGGTTATTTCACTGTGTACGCTCAGATGCACAAAGATACTTTTTTTTTTTAAGTTGTATAAATTTTGGATTGCCACTCTTTTGTTGGTGTTTGTGTATAAACAGCAAAGATTAGGTTTTTGATATTTGTAATAGTTAACAAAGATTAGATTTTGATTTGTGGATATAAGCAACAATGGTTATTAATGTGTATGAATAATTTAGAAAACTCTTTCTGCATTCAGCTACTGTGTTAGTGGCATAGTATTTAGTTTATGGTTTGTGTCCTGGATTGTATTAAGCAAGTCTTTAAGGTGACTAGATGTATTTAGCAATTTAACAGAGGATCTTGATAAAAATTACTATTTTTGCCACTACATTTTAAAAAGATTAGTTTGATAATGTTCACTTTCAAGACGAAGAGTAACTTTGATATGAGGCACTTGTTTCAGTGAGATGTTGTGCATATTCTCTTTGTAGATGTGACTGGGCTGGTGTTAGTAGTAGGATGTACTCTGTATGGTATTCCCATGTTTATAATGTAATTGTAATTGATTTACGCTCAATATCTTTACATAAATGATTATAGACTTATTTGATATTGGTAAAGAAGAAAATCTATAAGATCAGCCAAGGGAAAGAGTCTGAGTCCTGCCTTTTGTTTCTGTATGCAACGGCCTTAGTGTGCTAAACCACTGAGTCTCATTGTCAGTGGTTATTTCTCAGTCGCTTTTTCTAAAACTAAATGGATTTTTAAAAATTCAGATAATACTGTTTATCAGTAAGGACTCCAATGATAAATTTGTTTTATTTTAATTTGTTCATCAAGTACAGTTCTACCCAATTTAACTTTATTTTGGTTATGATCTTATTTGCTAAGCAAAAGCTTTTAAGTTTATATTTTTAGATTTATTAGGTTGTACATAATTAAATGTTTTCCTGGTTAATCGTAGATTCTTTGGATGGGAAGAGACCTTGAAAGGACCTCTAGTTTATCCTGCAACTCCAGTCAATATCCCACTTAAATCATCCCAGGTAGATAAAAATTCATCCTGTTTTTTAAAATTAATCTTCAGCAGTAATGTGGTAACCTCTGTAGATAATCTTTGCCAGCATTTAATAATTTCTCTGTCAGGAGAGTCTGCCTTCTCTAACCAGCACATGCTTAAATGCTATATATGTGTTTGTTTCCTCTTGCCCCATTCTCAATTTTTGAGTTAAAAAATCTGTGTATTATTGTATTTATAAGACCTTAGTTCTTCATAAACTTAATAATAGTAGCTAACACATATATACTGCTTTTGTGCCAGACACGTTTGTAAGCACTGCAAATTATAACTTGTTTACTCCTCAATGGCAATCCAATGAGGTAGGTACTATTACTATTCTCATTTTACAGGTGATGAAATAGAGGTTAAATGACTTGAGATTAAATGACTTGCCCAAGGTTATACTCAGACATTTCTACAACTACTTGTTTGGTAGTTAATTATCTTATATACAAAATACTATGTTTTCTTTAATAGTAACCCAGTGATACATTTAATCTTTATTTTAGTTCAAAAGCTAGAATTCTACCAAGTGGTGGAATGGGATTCCAACCTTTGCATTTTGCCAGCAGAGTCTGTGCTCTGGTTTTGCCTCTGGCTTGCCAATTGTGAAGTCATCCCTCACCATGCTTTTCTTCAGATTCAACACTTAACAAGTTTTGTTTGCCAATCTTTAAATTATCCTGTAGTCCTGTTACTAACCTTTTTAAAATTTCTTTCTAGATGGGGAACCTGGGGTAAACACCATAACGGTTATGTATAATGCAAAGATTATATCAAGGTTCGGGCATTCCAAAATTGTATTTAAAAAACAACCCAAAACCCATAAAAAATGCCATATTGCATTGCAGGTTACCCATCCACCTTCTTAGCTAAAAAAATGCCCTGGACTTGTTACATACTATGACACATTTACAGTTGAAAGATTATTGCTGTTTGAAGAAAAATGGATTTTTCCTGATTTCAGGTTTCAGTGCAAATATCCATAAGCAAAATCAGTTTATACCCTCACTAACTTTTTACTATTTTCTCTTTATGTGTGCCTAAGTGATATATCAATTCCCCCTACACATTTTTTTAAACTTTATTTTTTTTTGAGACAGAATCTTGCTCTGTTGCCCAAGTAAGTACAGTGGTGCCATGTCAACTCACTGCAGCATGGACCTCCCTGGGACTACAGGTGTACGCCATCACACCTGTCTAATTTTTGTATTTTTTGTAGAGAAGATTTCACCATGTTGCCCAGGCTTGTCTTGAACTCCTGGGCTCAAGTGATCTGCCCTCCCTAACCTCCCAAAGTGCTAGTATTACAGGTATGAGCCACTATACCTGGCCCCCTGTACTTTAATTGGTTAAGTAAATTGATCCACTATTTTTTTTTTTTGAGAGGGAGTCTTGTTCTGTAGTCCAGGCTAGAGTGTAGTGGCGTGAGCTCAGCTCACTACAACCTCCACCTCCCAGGTTCAAGTGATTCTTCTGCCTCAACCTCCCTAGTAGCTGGAATTAGGCACCTGCCACCACACCCAGCCAAGGGTTTTTTTTTTTCTTTTTTTTTGACATATAGTTTTGCTCTTGTCACCCAGGCTGGAGTGCAATGGCACGATCTCGGTTCACTGGAACCTCTGCTTCCCGGGTTCAAGTGATTCTCCTGCCTCAGCCTCCAGAGTAGCTGGGATTACAGGTGCCTGCCACCATACCCAGCTAATTTTTGTATTTTTAGTAGAGATGGGGTTTCACCATGCTGGCCAGGCTGGTCTCAAACTCCTGACCTCAGGTGAGCCACCTGCCTCGGCTTCCCAAAATGCTGGGGTTACAGGTGTGAGCCACCACACCCAGCCCTAGCCAAGTTTATATATATATATATATTTTTTTCTTTTTCTTTTTTTTCTTTTTTTTTAAAAAAAGATGGGGTTTCACCATGTTGGCCAGGCTGGTCTTGAACTCCTGACCTTAGGTGATCCACCCACCTCAGCCTCCCAAAGTGCTAGGATTACAGGCGTGAGCCACTGTGCCTGGCCCGAGTTTTTATATTTTTAGTACAGACAGGGTTTTACCGTGGTCTCAAACTTCTGACCTCAAGTGATCTGCCTGCCTCGGCCTCCCAAAGTGCTAGGATCACAGGCATCAGCCAATGTGCCCAGCTAATCCACTCATTTTAAAAAATAAGTAACAATTACTGAGTGTTTACTAGGTGTCCAGCATTAACAGTATGTGAATTTTTTGAAACTTGAAACAGTCCTATGAGGGAACTTCTGTTGTTCGTACTCTGTTTTTTGGTGACTGTTGATTTTATTAACATTTTTTAAACATGGAAAAGTTGCAAAAATGATACAAGAAACTGCTGTACCCTTACTCAGTTTCACCAATTTTTTTTTCATTTTGCCCATCTGCTTTATCATTTTCTCTCACTTGAGTATTTTTAAACAAATCAAATTGAAGAAAATGCATATGAAGACCTTAATTTTAAAGAAGAAAAGGGGAGAATGTTTTGAGTATTTCAGAAAGTTTAGTTTGTGTTTGATTTTAGTCAAGCACTTGAAGCAAATGAATTTCAAGATTGGATTTAGAGTGGCTTTTGTGTTTTTATAGTCTTGTCTCTAGTACATTCTGAGATTTTTTTACTTGTGAATGATGGGTTTGTAGGTCTCTCCCATTAGCAGAAACTGTGTCATGGCATACCCCTCTGTTGGGAACCTCTCTAGTGCGTGGCGTGGTGTGCTCACACATGATGTGTCCTCAGGACATGCTAGCTATTGAGGTATGGGTGATTATTGTGTGAGAAACAGGAGCCATGGGGCCTGTCAACACCATGACCAAATATTTAGGTGAAATACATATTTTAAAGACTCTTAGGTAGCTTTGAGGAGCTGGAAAAGATCAAAGTGCAAAATATATTGCTTTAAGAATATTTGTTGGCTGGGCGCAGTGGCTCACGCCTATAATCCTAGCACTTTGGGAGGCTGAGGCAGGTGGATTCCTTGAGTCCAGGAGTTTGAGACCACCTGGCCAACATGGTAAAACCCTGTCTCCACTAAAAATACAAAGATTAGCTGGATGTGGTGGCATGCACCTGTAATCCCAATTACTCAGGAGACTGAGGCAGGAGAATTGCTTGAACCTGCAAGATGGAGGTTGCAGTGAGCCAAGATCAAGCCACTGCACTCCAGCCTGGGTGACAGAGCGAGTCTCAGTCTAAAAAAAAGAACATTGGTTGGGATTAATACAGATAGGTTTGTCATTGTCATATGGTAAAGGGATGAATGGAAATATCTTAATATTTTATTACCTTACCTCCAAATAAACCTAAATTTTGGGGGTCTTAATCGTTGTCACATTAGGAAATTTAACTCCCTCCCTTCCCATCATTTAATCTTCATTAAAATGATGGCCTAGCCATTTGATAAACTCATGACCTGAAGGAAGTCCTCTTGGTTTAAGTGAAAGGAATATTAACTGTATTCTGCCAAATGTAAAATACGGCACTTGTGGGCTTCTTTTCCTTTTCTTCCCGTCTTTAAGCAATTATCAAAGCTATGAAATATAGCTCCTTGTTAAAGCTGATTGTAGGCCAGGCACGGTGGCTCACACCTGTTATCCCAGCATTTTGGGAGGCCAAGACAGGTGGATCACTTGAGGCCAGGAGTTTGAGACCAGCCTAGCCAACATGGGGAAACCCTGCCTCTACTAAAAATACAAAAATTAGCTGGACGTGGTGGTGCGTGCCTGTAATCCTAGCTACTTGGTGGCTGAGGAACACGATTCACTTGAACCTGGGAGGCAGAGGTTATAGCAAGCCGAGATCGAGCCACTGCATTCCAGCCTGGATGACAGAGCAAGACCCCATCTCAAAAAAAAAAAAAAAAAAAAGCTGACTGTATTAATTAAAATCACCCCCCTTTCATAAGGATGAAAAAATTACAAATTGGAAAGAATTCTTTCTAGTCATGTGTTATTGTTTCAGAGACATGGGCTGTTTGTTTAAAGACTATAATACTATCCCTTTTCCATTCACATGTTAATGGAAGTCTGGAAAGTAAGGCATTCTCCTGAATTTTTCAGGGTTTTTTATTATATGTCAAGTTGTAAACAGCATTCTGTGACAGGTATTTTCTCTCTTTGTCTTTTATTGAGCTAATTAGTAATTTACACTCTAGTAGCATCTCTTCCAGCTTTACTGTGTGAAAATGTCTGCTACTCTGCGCCTTCTATGCAGCCAGGGCTGGCAAATGATTGGGGGCAGATGTTGGTTAGCACATCAGAAGGATCAGAGATAAAATTCATTTTTGTTTTGTGTTTTTAAAGATATGTTTTAAAGGCTTTTGTCTATGTCTTTCTCCTACTCGGTTATCCCCTCCTCTCATTCAAATAGGAATGTTCTGAACTCTATAACCCAGAGCTACTGTTCTTGATTGAGTTTTGGATTGTTTTCTATCCTTTTCCCCACCCCCACCCAAACGTTGTGTGGGATTTGGGGAGGATTAGCACGGCAGTCTGGCATACTTTAGAGCCCAGGAAGCTGGTCTTCACTGCTCCCTCCCATCATCAGAATACAGAGCTTTCAGTCATTGTCTTTAGAACCCAGCAGTGCTTCTCTTGCTGGGCAAGTTGTGTGAAAGATGGGAGGGCAGCACTGTTAGTAGTGAGTTAGGAGGATACTTTTGTATGATGTTCCTATCTATCCAAAGGAAGGATAGGCTCTACTGTTGTGTCAGCTTTTTCAAAATGCAGCAGAGAATGACCAAAAGATAATTTATAGCTTGGTTTTAGCATTTTGTCACATTGGTGTCCTGCTCTTTCCTGCCTCTTGCTCTCTCTTTCAGTCTCTGAAATGGGAAAGAAGATGTGTAGGATATGTCATGTGCTCACTTGGATGCGCCATGTTGGTGCATCAAAATAGCAAGAGCTTTAACTTTGAAATAAAGTCTTTAAAGATCAGTTTGTTTTGCGGATATAAATTGTAGTTGAAAATGAAAGGAAGAGTAGATAGGGGTTTACTGATTTATTAGGTTTTTTTGAGACAGTCTCACTCTGTCACCCAGGCTGGAGTGCAGTGGCGTGATATCTTGGCTCACTGCACCCTCCACCTCCCAGGTTCAAGTGATTCTCCTGTCTCAGCCCTCGGAGTAGGCAGGACTACAGGCATGCACCACCACGCCCAGCTGATTTTTTGTATTTTTAGTAGAGATGGGGTTTCATCATGTTGGCCAGGCTGGTCTCAAACTCCTGACCTCAGGTGATCCACCCACCTCAGCCTCCCAAAGTGCTGGGATTACAGGCATCAGCCACCGTGCCCGGCCTTGACTTATCAACTTTGAGCCCAAACGTTTCTAGAATGCCAGGTAATCTATGGTACTTATTTTTGCAGTTATGGATACTAACTTATCAGGACAATAAAGTCAAAGTCCCTGTTAGAGCTAATTAGATTCTTCTTGACAAAAATTGTTACCTGGAGGTAACCACAAAGAAAATCAGGTAAGAAAATGTGTGAATTGCTCAATTCAGCCGTCAGTGCTAATAGCTTTATAATCATAGACATCTAGCCTTTGATAGCAAATCAGCATTTATGAACAGAGGTCATCTCATTTATGTAAGCATTCATAGAGTATGTGAGGCTGTATTAATGTAATTTTTTTTATAAACCAGAATGCCAAGAATATCCCTATAGATGACCATTGTTAACATTTACATCTCTCCTCTCCTTTTTTATGGTCTAATGCAACCACCTATATCAATTTGGATGGTGATGGCTAGACACTGACTTATGCTTATATCTAATAGAGGTCAAAGGTCAGGTTGATAAACACTTCATATAAAAAAGTAAAATATCGTCAACTGATCAGAGGGGTCTTATAAGATGAGAAAGCCAATATGTCAAAAGAATATTTTGTATTTTTAAAAGTATATTTAAAAGAATATACTCTTAAAAGAAATATTTTAAAAATGTATAACATAACTTGAAGAGCTTATAACAATGCATTTCAAGTGAAAGGTAAGTGTGCTTTAATGAAGACATCAGTCTTATCTGTGATTGGCCTCCTTGTCTGCTCCATGCTGAAAATCTCAAATTGGGCCAGATGTGATGGCTTGCACCTGTAATCCCAGCACATTGGGAGGCCAAGGTGGGAGAATCTCTTTTTTTTTTTTTTTTTTGGCAGAGTCTCTCACTCACTCACTCACTCTGTCCCCCAGGCTGGAGTGCAGTGGGGCAATCTCGGCTCACTGCAGCCCCCGCCTCCCAGGTTCAAGCCATTCTCTTGCCTCAGCCTCCTCGGTAGCTGGGACTACAGGTGCGCACCACCACACCTGGCTGATTTTTGTATTTTTAGTAGAGATGAGGTTTTGCCATGTTGGCCAGGCTGGTCTCGAACTCTTGATGTCAAGTGAGCCACCTGCATGGGAGGATTGCTTGAGCCCAGGAGTTCAAGGTTACAGTGAGCTGTGATTGTGCACTGACCCTCAGTAATCTAAATCTGAAATACTGAAGTGCAATTTTAGAGCTTTGTAGGCAGTTGTTATCCTACAGGTTGCTATTATTTTCCTTTACCAGTATTATTATCATGTATACTAGTTAACATTTGGAATTTGTGGCCTTTCATTAGGAGACATCTAAAAAGGGGTAAACAGGGAATTTTTTTTTTTTTTTTTGAAAATGTTATTCTCTGTGCCCAGGGGATATGGAATAGGCATGTCACTTTGCACTGAACACGTTAATCAGTTTTTGTTAGCAGCATGGTATAATGAGCATATTTACAACAACACCTACCTTGGCAGCCAGCAGTCTGCTTGTGAAATCTTTTAGAAAACAGAAATCTGGTGAGAAGTGTTCCTGAGCAGTCGAAATATTGTTGGGTGCAAAGGGAGGGTGTTACATAGAACAAATAAAGCAGGAAAAAATTTATCCTCCAAAAAGTAGTTGTTGCTGGGTGCGGTGGCTCACGCCTGTAATCCTAGCACTTTGGGAGACCAAGGTGGGTGGATCACTTGAGGTCAGCAGTTCAAGACCAGCCTGGCCATCATGGTGAAACCCCATCTTATTAAAAAAAAAGAAAAAAAAGAAAAAAAAGAAAAAGTAGTTGTTTTACCACTGAAAGCCACTAGAAAAGGCATTTTATCTATGGATTGAGATGTGGCTGTCTAATTTATGTAGGACTTTAGAGTTCTTTTTGTATTTTGATTTTTCATTTAACTTGTCATTTAAAGAACTTCAAGGTACATTTCTATTTGTTGAAAAAAGTTTTATAAAGCATTTTAAGGATGAGTTTCTCATGTTTTTAGTATATATTTTATTCTACTGTAAATTATTTTTTCCTTCTACTTCCAATTAAAACGTATCTGACTTAAAAAGATTAGCAGAAATAAGAAAAGTTTCTATTTAAGCAGAGTTCTTGGCACTTAACAGGTGTTCAATAAGTTTTTATGGAATAAATTAATGTTTGCATGAATGAAAAATATTATTCTGAATTTGGACTTCATACTCCCATAATTTGGGTACAGTCTGGCATTGGTGTACAAAGGCTTTCTGTTCAGCCCTCATTCCCATGTCTGTTTTTCTCCCCATCTCACAGGCACACTCTCTAATGTGTTTGATATGTCCTTGATTCTGTATGCATTTTTGTAAAATACTTACTGATTCTTTTGGTGTATGTATTTTTAATTACAAAATTGCTCATTACACCACACTGTTAGAGAATTTGGCTATAGAATTCTCCTTGTAGAAATGCTGTAGATCTTACTCTGGTTTTTACTTTCTTCAGTGAGCACTATGTTTTAAGATCTATTTATGGGCCGGGCACGGTGGCTCACTCCTGTAATCCCAGCACTTTGGGAGGCCGAGGTGGGTGGATCACCTGAGGTCAGGGGTTTGAGACCAGCCTGGCCAGCATAGTGAAACCCCGTCTCTACTATAAATACAAAAAATTAGCCAGGCATGGTGGCGCACACCTGTAGTCCCAGCTACTTGGGAGGCTGAGGCAGAACTGCTTGATTCCAGCAGGTGGAGGTTGCAGTTAGCTGAGATCGAGCCACTACACTCTAGCCTAAGCAACAGAGTGAGACTCTGTCTTAAAAAAAAACAACAAAAAAACACCCAAAAAACCCAGGTCTATTTATGTGGATGTAGATTTAGCTAATTGCTTCTAGCTGCAGCATAGTATTCCCTGGTATGCATCCATTCCCATAGTGATGGACACCTAGGCTATTGTAAACAATGCTACCAGTAACAGTCTTGCACATGTCTATTATGGACATGTTTGAGAATTCTCAGGGACACAGACCCAGGTGGCATTGCGGCATAAGTACTGTGAGGCTGCTGAATGGTTGTATGAACTTACACCCACAAGTATTGTGTTCCTATAACCTCCCAAACACTTGTTATTGTCTACATTTCTAATTTTTGACTTTCAGTAATGTCTCATTTTAATTTTTCTTTCTTTCTTTTTTTTGAGATGGAGTCTTGCTCTGTTGCCCAGGCTGGAGGGCAGTGGTGCAATCTTGGCTTACTGCAACCTCCACCTCCTGGGATCAAGCAATTCTCTTGCCTCAGCCTCCTGAGTAGCTAGGATTACAGGTGTGTGCCACCACACCTGGCTAATTATTGTATTTTTAGTAGAGACAGGGTTTCACCATATTGGCCAGGCTGGTCTCGAACTGCTGACCTCAAATGATCCACCCGCCATGGCCTCCCAACAGGCTGGGATTACAACCATGAGCCACTGTGCCCGGCCTTTTCTTTTTTTTTTTTTTTTTTTTTTTTTTGACAGAGTCTGGCTCTGTTGCCCAGGCTGGAGTGCAGTGGTACGATCTCGGCTCACTGCAACCTCTATCTCCCGGGTTCAAGCAATTCTCCTGCCTCAGCCTCCTGAGTAGCTGGGATTACATGTGTGTGCTATCACACTCAGCTAATTTTTTTGTATTTTTAGTAGAGATAGGGTTTCACCATGTTGGCTAGGCTGTTTAATTTTTATTTCTAATTACCAATGAATTTAATCGTTTCTTCATATTCTAGTTAACCATTTTCCTTTGCCTCTTCATATCCTTTGTTTCCTATATTTTTCTTATTGATTTATAGAACTATTTAATATATGTAATATTTATTAAATTTCAGTTGGTTTTAGACCACACAAATGTTATCTCCTGGGGTGCCTTCTGTTAACTTTGCCTTAGTATTCTTTATTGCATGGAAATGCTTGATTTTGATGTAGTCACATCCATCATTTTTTAGCCTTACTATATTTGCCTTATTAGTTCTTCTTGGACTTAGGTCACCCAGATTGTCTGGCTAAATTTCTTTCAGCTTTATGGCTTTATGTTTCCTCTTAAGTTTTTCTTTTTTGTTTTCTTTTTTTGAGACAGAGTCTTTTTCTGTCACCCAGGCTGGAGTACAGTGGCATGATCTTGGCTCACTGCAAGCTCTGCCTCCCAGGTTCAGTCTCCTGAGTAGCTGGGATTACAGGTGCATGCCACCACGCCCAGCTAATTTTTGTGATTTTAGTAAAGATGGGGTTTCACCATGTTGGTCAGGCTGGTCTCGAACTCCTGACCTTGTGATCCGCTTGCCTTGACTTCCCAAAGTGCTGGGATTACAGGTGTGAGTCACCATGCCCAGCCTCCCCTTAAGTTTTTAATGTATATAGAGCAGTCTTTGGATGTGGTATAAGTTGGATCCAGCTTTATTTTTTCTGATTTCCCGATATCATCTAGAGTAGCTGAACTTTTCAGTTGATTTGTAGTAACACCCTTATTGTAAATGAATTTCTCACCTTTCTATTCTATCTCATTGGTGTATTGATCTCAAAGTTTCTTAAAGGAGACACAGTTATTAGAGTAGGTATGTTTAGCACTGCTGGCCCTGTCCACTCAATGCCAGTAGTGTTGCCCTGTCATTGTGACATCCATGGTGGCCCATGCATTTCCAGACATACCCTAGATGAGATCCTGCACCATATCATGTTTATTACTGTGCCTTTCTAGTAGTTCTTAAGCTATGGCAGGATGGATTCCCTCTCTTTGCTTTTTTTCAAAATTGATATAACTACTTGCAGATCTTTCATAAAAAGTTTAGATTTAGTTTATCTAGTTTCGTCCCTCCCCAAACTGTCCTGTTGTAATTTTGATTAAGATTGAGATTATAGCCAGGTGCGGTGGCTCACACCTGTAATCCCAGCGCTTTGGGAGGCTGAGGCAGGAGGATCATGAGTTCAGGAGTTTGAGACCAGCCTAACATGGTGAAACCCTGTCTGCTAAAAATACAAAAATTAGCCAGGCATGATAGTGCGCTCCTGTAATCCCAGCTACTCAGCAGACTGAGGCAGGAGATTTGCTTGAACCAGGGAGGTGGAGGTTGCAGTGAGTCAAGATCACGCCACTACACTCCAGCCTGGGAGACAGAGCAAGATTCCATCTCAAAAAAAAAGATTGAGATTATAATTTGATTTAGATTAATTTACAAGATTTGGCATCTTTTTATGAAGTTAAGTCACTACATCCATGAGCATGAAAGAATGAACATAGTATTATTTAACTGGAGGAACTATTGGGTATGTATTATGTTTTGTAAGAGAGTAATGTGTTTTCTCAAAGTTTAAAAAGGAAAGAAAACCATACTTTTGGCTGGGCGCAGTGACCGACGCCTGTAATCCCAGCACTTTGGGAGGCCAAGGTGGGAGGATCATGAGGTCAGGAGATCGAGACCATGCTGGCCAACATGGTGAAAACCTGTCTCTCCTAAAAATACAAAAATTAGCTGGGTGTGGTGGCACATGCCTGTAATCCCAGCTACTTGGGAGGCTGAGGCAGGAGAATTGCTTTAACCAGGGAGTCGGAGGTTGCAGGTTGCAGTGAGCCCAGATGGCGCTACTGTACTCCAGCCTGGTGACAGAGTGAGACTCCGTCTCAGAAAAAAAAGAAAAGAAAACCATACTTTATGCAGAAGCCTAAAGTATTAATTTCTTCCTGATTCCAGACTATGAAACAAAAAAAATTTTTTAGCATTCAACCTGAAAGCTATGGAATATGCTACAGTGAAACCACCTTGCTAATCTATTCTCATTGTCTTCATTTATGCTAAAAAATGAGAGCAAGTGTTTTTGCCAGCATACGTTTTAATTTTTTTAAATCCCTGGTCAAAATTAATCGCTTATCAAAAAATATCAAGTCCAGCTATTTTCTTGCTTACAGATTCCCTAGATGCCTTTTCTACGTGCCTGTCCATGAAGAGCCCAGCACATGATCAATAAGTGTGTTTTTGTTCCTTGATCCTGTCAAGCAGAACAATAAGTATGGTTTTAACACTCATTGATTAATAGTAGATGATATTAAATATGTTTAACGAATACCGTATGATACCCCTCATTTTGCTATAAAAGGTCAATAGAAAATACAGGTGTTTTACTTTAAGTATTTGGAGATAGAGAAAAGCGTATATCCTAATTGAGAAGTCGTTGTTTGGGTCTTAGAGACAGTGGGGCAGCAGTTGTTTCAGATTTGAGTCCCACCATTATTCAGTAGTTTTAGTCTTTGGGAAAGAACAAGTGACTCTGATTCCACATGCTCCTTGCCTTGTTCTAACAGACTTGTAGTACGTGTGCTTTCCTTTCCTGGGGAAGCATTACAGTTTTTTAAGTGTTTTCCTTCTGCACCGAAATGTGACTCAGTCAGATTGTTCTTTTGACTTTGGTTTAGCATCTGCTCGAATGAAAAAGGAATTTTAATTCATTAAGTGATTGATGTAGGTATAAACCATGAACTTTCTAAAATGACATCATAATGTCATTGGAAAAGAAGAATGTTTAACATTCTTTTTCTCTTTGCTGGTTTTATGATTATGACTTTTGAATAAGTTTCTATCAGTAAAAACAATATTCTCTGCTCTTAATTTTTTTTCAAGTAAAAGCCACACACACTATTTGAGTTTTCCAAATACTTTGATTTTGTTTTGCCTTGAAACTTAGACTGTTTTTCCTTGAGTTTCTTTTTCCTCTTAGACATCTTGCTTGGAAAAATAATATTTTTAGATGTGATTTTAAAACATTTAACCTTTTCAAGAATCTTTTTGAATTTAGTTTTTATTAATGTTAAGCTTGTACATAGTATAAAAAGAATATTACATGCCTTTCTCCTTCCCAACATTTTGCCTCTCCAGGGACCTCTGTTTTCTATTCTTCTGTTTTTTTTTTTTTTCTTGGTATTTAATGCCATATTTCTAAACATTAGGCTTATGCATGTAGGAACGGGTGCAGTGGCTTACGTCTGTAATCCCAGCACTTTGGGAGGCTGAGGCGGGCGGATCACTTGAGGTCAGGAGTTTGAGACCAGCCTGGCCAGCGTGGTGAAATGCCATCTCTACTAAAAATACAAAAAAATTAGCTGGGCATAGTGGCGCATGTCTGTAGTCCCAGCTACCTGGGAGGCTGAGGCAGGAGAATGGCTTGAACCCAAGAGGTGGAGGTTACAGTGAGCTGATATTGCACCATTACATTCCAGCCTGGGCAACAGAGCAAGATGCCGTTTCAAAAAAAGAAAAATTTGTGTGAGTTGTCTTCTAGACCTGCCCAGCTTTTATCCTGGGACCTACTTCCCCCCATATCCTGGGTATTTCCTTTGCCTCCCTATGGAGAACCCTCTGTTTTCCTGGACTTAATATCTTTGTCTTTTATTGTTTATATTTTACTTTGTGTGGAGTACATCCCTCAGAAGCTCCTGAGAAAAAGGTGCATGCAATGTAAATTTGCTTGAGAATCTGCATATATGAAAATGTCTTTATTTTCTTTCATACTTGATTTATAGTTTACCTGGGTATAGAATTTTAGATAAGAGAATATTTTCTCTGAGTTTATCAGGCATCACCCTATTGGCTTCTAGCTTCTGTAGCTGCTGACGAGAAGTCTGATGATGTTCCGATTCTTGGTTATTTTTTTTCTCCCTGAAAATGTTCTGCAGTTTTAATATAATTAGGCTCATTCTAGGCCTTGTTTTGTCTGTTATGCTGGATACTTGGAGGGCATTTTCAATTTGGTAACAGACTTTTCAGTTCTGGGAAATTTTCTTGAATTCTTAAATTCTAACCAATCTCTTCCTTCTCCTTACCCCCAGTTTTCTCTGTTCTTTCTCTTGAACTCTTAATTACTTGTGTTTGGAATTTCTAGACTGATGAGTCCTTTAATTTTCCTTTCCTTTCTATTTCCCATCTTCTTGTTTCTTTATTCTGCTTTCTGGGAGGTATCTTGAACTTCATCTTAAGACCTTTCTAATTAGTTTTATATCTATGCTGTCATATTTTTAAATTTTAAGAGTTCTTTTTTCAGTGAATGTTGCTTTTTAGTAGTTGTCTATTTTTGTTTCATAGATTGACTAGCTCTTCTCTGAACATGTTCTTTCCTCAGCTTTCTGTACAGTATCTGTTCCCTTAAAATATCTTACTCGTTCATTTCATTTGTTTTGATCTTTCATTTAGGGAATTTCCTTAAAAGTATAGCTTTGGCTGTTTTACTCATATTCAGGAGTGAGCCCCTAACAACTGAAAGCTGGATTTGCCAGAGTGGCAGCTTCTAAAAGTTAACTGGTGGTCTTCATTGTAAGGTGATTAGTCAGGGACCCATATTCTTTGAGAGGACACCTCTAGCAGTATTTGTGAGGCTAGAGGTGGAAGGATAGCTTTCACCCTGGAGGTTGAGGCTGTTCTTTAGTTCTTATTAAACTGTCAGTTAAGGCCAGGCACGGTGGCTCACGCCTGTAATTCCAGCACTTTGGGAGGCCAAGGTGGGTGGATCACAAGACCAGGAGTTCAAGACCAGACTGGCCAACATGATGAAACCCCATCTCTACTAAAAAATAAAAAATTAGCTGGGCATGGTGGCTCGTGCCTGTAATCCCAGCTACTTGGGAGGCTGAGGTAGGAGAATTGCTTGAACTGGGACCCGGAAGGCGGAGGTTGCAGTGAGCCAAGATCGCGCCATTGCACTCCAGCCTGGGCTACAGAGCGAGACTCCATCTCAAAAAAAAAAAATATTCATAAACTGTCAGTTAAGATTATAAAGACCCAGATACCCAACATATTTTAGAATTTTTGAATTCTACCTGAATAATTAAGCTCTTTTATCCCAGCCTGCCCCAGAACTGCTAGGATGTTTGAATATCAGTGTTTCTTCTTGCTTTTCTCTTGACCAGGCTTATCTCCAGAGAGAATATTCCAGTTATCGGCTTAAGGCTTACAAACCTGGCTGCATCATTTGGGAAGCTGAGTGGGGAAAATGGCTAGGGATGTCTCACCTTTCAGGATATCAACTTTCTCTCAATCACCATCTTTTTTAGACTGGTGGGCCTGCCCCTAGTTGTGCATAGTCCAGAGTCGCTCTAATAATTTTTCCAGAGAACAAACCTCCCATCCTCTGCCCAGCAGCTGCTTGGAGTCAGGGCAGCAATCTAGGGGTAGGACTTTTACCCCATTCTCCTTTTTATAGCCTTGTCAGCTATCCCCACTTTCAGAGGCATTCTGAGTTTTTCTGGTTTGTCTTAGCACAGTTTAGTGTGCTTTGGGCTTCCCGTTAACATAGGGAGACCCTCTGTCTCTACATAAAATTAAAGAAAAAAAATTAGCCAGGTTTGGTGGCACGTGCCTGTGGGTCCGAGCTACTTGGGAGGCTGAGGTGGAAGGATAGCTTGTACCCTGAAGGTTGAGGCTGCAGTGAGCCATAATTACACCACTGCACTCCAGCCTGGGTGACAGAGCAAGACCCTGTCTCAAAAACAAACAGGAAACAGAGGCTAGGTCTCACTATGTTGGCCAGGCTGGTCTCAAACTGCTGGCCTCAAGCATTCCTCCCACCTTAGCCTCCGAAAGTGCCTTGATTATAGGCATGAGCCACCATACCTCTCTGACCTATGTTTAAAGTTAGAAACCATTTTTGTAGAATGAGTGCAGATTCACAGTTGAGTAACTTCTCAAACAAGGCTGACTTCTTTTTTTTTCCCCTCCCGCCTCCCCACAAAGCTAACTTCTAACTAAATTTTACCAAAGGCAAAAAACCTACTTAAATAAATTTTATGTTCCTTGCCACTGTTGTAGGATTATTAGAACTGCAGCAATTCAAAGCAAGTATCTTTGACCTGCGTGCTGCTGCTTCCTTGCTGTGTGATCCTGGGTCATTTCCTAACCAGTTGGACCCTCTGTGCTTCATGCTGTAAAATGCTACTGACACCCACCTCATTGTGAGAATTAACTGAGCAAATGTATGTGAAAACAACTCACACAGTATGGTATCTAGGAGGAAGTATAATATTCATAAATGTCTTCTCATTAAAATTGTGGCTTTGCTGACAAAATTGTTGTATAGTATTGATAAGAAGTGCTTGATAATGACAGAATTAATGATTTTAATGTATGCTGGCAGACTGAACTCTACCAATTAATAATATTTATTATATGTGGCACCTATAAAAAGCAGGATTAGATTTAAGCAGAGTGATGAAGTAGCAACTCTGGTATATGCTATATAAAAGGTGATTTTTGTGGCTGACACTGCCGCTCTGTAAACTCAATTGCTTTTATTTGCATTTATCTTGGATGACTGAGGAGAATGCAAACATATTTCATTGCTCTTAGGTCACGTTATTTTTTGGTGAGAAGGAATTGCCAATCTGGGGAAGATTGTATGTTCTTTAGTTCTTATTAAACTGTCGGTTAAGGTTATAAAGACCCTGATACCCAACACATTTTAGGATTCTTGAATTCTACCTGAATGATGACGCTCTTTTATCCCAGCCTGCCCCAGAACCCCTGGGATGTTTGAATATCAATGTTTCTTCTTGCTAGAATAATGATCTAAAGTCTTTGCTTTCTTCAGTAGCAAAGAAAGAATACCTAACACATGTACAGCTCTTGCTAGTTTATAATGCATTTACACACATCTTCTTATTTGATCTTTGTAGCTCTTTTGGAAGAGAGTAGAGCTGATGTTATATCCTTTACAAATGAGAAAGTGGGGGGTCTCACGACATTAGTGAATTGCCCAAGGTCACGCTGGTAATAGGTAGATAACCTGGACCTTAAACTGAGCCATCTGATTCTAAATCTAAGGTTTTTTCAATCTTTCATGCTCATATGTCCCTTACACATTAAGAGATCCATCTAGTGTCTTATTGCATATGGAAGACAATCAACAGGGTACAACCTAACCACCATACAGGCATTTAGAGAAGAAAATTTCTTTTTTTTTTTTTTTTTCTTTAGCGGGCTGAGCAAGTTAAGCCTGGAAAGAGAAGATAATTTCTAATGTGGCATCTGGCCATCTTTCAGTCAGACTCTAGATCTTTTATGCATTATAGTAATGATCTCAAATTGTTTTTATTTAAGAAAGCTAAAACAATATGATACTTTTTTTTTCTAATACAAAAAATGTATGTGTAGGAAGATGATAAACTTGCAATTTACAGTGGTAAATACCACATTAAGTTTTTAATGAAAATAGGTACTTAAGAGCTGGGTGGGGTGGCACATGCCTGTAGTCCCAGCTACTTGGGAGGCTGAGGTGGGAAGGTCGTTGCTTGAGCCCTGGATTTCAAGGCCAGCCTGGGCAGCACAGTGAGACCCTGTCTCTAAAAAAAAGTATTTTATAAATATTTTATAAATGTTAGGCAGCATATTGCCTAATAAGTAAAATTTAAGATAATCTTAAATATAAAAAATGAGGTCCTCGGCCTGGTGCAGTGATGGCTAACACCTGTAATCCCAGCACTTTGGTAGGCCGAGGTGGCCAGATCACTTGAGCCAGGAGTTCAAGACTAGCCTCAACAACATGGTGAAACCTGTCTTTACTGAAAATACGAAAGTTACCCAGATGTGGTGGCATGCACCTATAATCCCAACTACTTGGGAGGCTGAGGCATGAGAATTGCTTGAACCTGGGAGGCAGAGGTTGCAGTGAGCTAAGATTATGCCACTATACTCCAACCTCGGCAACAGAGTGAGACTGTCTCAAAAAAAAAAAAAAAAAAAAAAAGCTGGGGGGGCGGGGGTGGAATCCTCTATCAGTGATTCATTTGACCAGCAGTATATATTAATATGTCCCTTTGTACCATGTACTATGTTATGTCAACAGGACACAATAATAGATGATAAATGACCCTTCCCCCCAGGAAGCTCACAGTCTAGGTTGCCATTCCATGTATACTGTATAATACAGCTTTGTGGACTGCAAATCTGTTTAATGGTGAGGAAGTATTTTAATAAATAACTTCTAAGAAGTCAATTCATGTGGCAAGTGAACAGCACTATTACCACCTAGATTGTTCTGAATCATAGTCAAAATGTGTAAATGCAATCCTACTACCTTTTGTATTTCACAAGAATTCAAAAATCTCTCTGTTTTGCAGTTTCTGTGCAGAGGGCCTGAATTTGAACTTAAACCATTATTGAGAGCCATAAATGGGTAAAATTCATGCCAAACTAATACTTTTGAATCTTAGTAAAGTCAGCAGATCTTGAGCCTTTTGTTCACGCTTTCTATGTTGTGCACTGAAATTTAAAATGTTATATGTTTCTTATTTATTCTGGGTGATTATACAAAATTTTAGAATTTTAAATTTGAATGGGACTGGAGAAAACATAAGTAATCAGTGGCAGAGTGTGGACTGAAACCCAGGCTTCCTGATACCTAGTTTAGTTCTTGTCCCACTGTCCTATGCTGGGCTTCCTAATTTAGCAGCCAAGAGAGATTTAATTGTAATTGCTGATTGTAGTCTCCTTAAAATTTTAAAGAAGCTTTCTTTATTTAGCTGTAAATGCATGTAAATTTTTTCTTTATTTAGTTATGTAAGTTTCCTTTGCCTTGTATCTTCCAAGGCGTTTGGCCTATTTTAACTTTGATTAGATGGCTGATCATTTATGATTTAAAAAGTCATTTATGACATTGACTTAAAAATATATCATTCTTACAGACTTTATACCAAAATGCAGGGAAAATATCTAACTCAGGTTTTGAGCCATTAATTCGTTGGCAGTAATGATGAGGCTATGTTTCCACTCCAAAACAGCATTAGATGCAGCTTCCTAGATTTTTGTGACTGCCTTGCCTACTCATGGCTATCTCGAGGCACTGAGGGGATATGTGTAGAAGCACTTTGAAAAACATAAAGTGACATAACAGTATGTTTTGCTTTCATTCATGAATCTTCTAATTGTATATTTGAGACTTTTTATCCTAAGACATTTTGGTATGTGAGCTTATAGATTGAAATAGATTTGGATAGGCCAAAAATGTGACTGGGTTAAGGAAAACACTTAAATCCAACAAGGCCTTGCTGATAGTAAAATCATGGAGTGGATGGGTGGTGGAAAATAAGTGTAGTGTCCTAGTGCTTTAGAATGTAAAGGTAAATAATAGGCAGACTTGAACATTTTGTCTGTGTTTCATGTCCAGCCTCTTCATTCTTTCGTCAGTATGTATTGAAGCACCTACTAAGGACAAGGTGCTTTTTCAGACATCAACAATATTACTTACTATCACAATAAGTAAGGCGATGCTATTTCTGTCCTCCAGGAGCTTACAGGGGAAGGCAGTTACAGACAAGATGCAGCATAGGTTAATAAATATTTGTATTTTGGAATGTGCCACGTTATTGAGCTTGCTGAAAAAGATGTAATCTTGGTTAAATTTATTTACTGATTTAAAAATGTTAATATTCTCTTGGTCCACTTTTTAAACTTTAAAAAATATAAAATATACATTAAAATATTTTGAGATATGAAATATATATTAAAGTATATAACTATATCATAAAATATATTTTAAAATATATAACTATATCTTAAAATATATATAGATAGTATATTTATATGTATTATTAAGATAACAGATCTATTCTATTTGGTAAGTCATCTGAACATTACCTACCTTACTACATTAATATTAGAGAGCTATCAAATATAGGGCATTGCTGCTATGACTTCACCTAGAAGTTAGTTTTTGGTATTAATATTTATTTATTTTTGAGACAAAGTGTCACTCTGTCACTTGGGCTAGAGTGCAGTGGTATAGTCACACATGGCTCACTGCAGCCTTGACCCCCTGGCCTCAAGTGATCTTCCTGTCTTAGCCTCCTAAGTAGCTGGGACTCCAGACTTGTGCCAAAACACACAGCAAATTATTTTTTGTAGATCCCTATGTTGCCTAGGCTGGTCTCAAACTCCTGGGCTCAAGTAATACTCCTGTCTTAGCCTCCCAAAGTGCTGGGATCACAGACGTAAGCCAGTGCTCCCAGCCTGATATATTTTCGAAGAGCAGAAACCTGGGTTTGTACCCTTGCTTTGCCACTTATTAGCTGTGGAACTTATGTATGCCAGAGTTTCCTCATCTGTAAAATTGGAATAAAAATATCTACCTCACAGTTGTTTTGAGGACTGAATTTGCTAATATATGTAACAGCACTTAACTGCATTTCTGGCACACATTAAATGCTGTTATCAGTGTTAATGGCTATCATCGTAATCATCACCATCATCATCATTGTTATTATTTGGCAGAATATGAGTAAATTGGGTAAGGTTTCAAGAATGGATTTTCTTCTTTTTAAGCCCTGAAAATTGCTCTAAACTAAAAGTAGAAAGACAAAGGAAGGAAATTAAGTATTTGTTGATCATCAGCTATGTGCCAGGCAATGCACTGGTATTTTACTTGGTTCTCATTTAATCTTTACACAAGTGCTGTGAAGTAGATTAGAAAACAGGCTCAGAGAAGTTAAGGAAGGTCTTGTAATAAATGGATACTGTGATGATAACTGGTTTCTGTTACTCCACATCACGTGCTCTTTTCTTGCATGAGCCAGACAGCCCCTGAGAGTTCAACATGTTTCACTAATAGGTAAGCTTGGAATATGCCCTCCTGACTTTGGGAACTTATTTATTTATTTGTTTATTTAAGATGGAGTCTCGCTCTGTCACCCAGGCTAGAGTGCAGTGGCTGGATCTCGGCTCACTGCAACCTTTGCCTCCAGGTTCAAGTGATTCTCCTGCTTCAGCCGCCTGAGTAGCTGGGACTACAGGTGCGTGCCACCACGCCCAACTAATTTTTTGTATCTTTAGTAGAGATGGGATTTTACCATGTTGGCCAGGCTTGTCTTGATCTCCTGACCTTGTGATCTGCCCGCCTTGGCCTCCCAAAGTGCTGGGATTACAGGCATAAGCCACTGCGTCTGGCCAGGAACTTTCTTTCTAATGACCATTTAAAGGGATATCATCCACATTTTTAGTTAGTTTCCACTGTAGTGATTTGTTTTATATATCTGTAATTTCACTTCCCACCCATTTAAAAGTATATTAAAGTAGTGTAAATGATATAAATATAGAACATATTTGAATATATGGGATCTTATTAATAGTCTTCAGCATTGAGCTGATTTAATTTCCCAGTTTCTTTCTTTTTTTTTTTTTTTTTTTTTTTTTGATACGGAGTCTCACTCTGTTGCCCAGGCTGGAGTGCAGTGGCTTGATCTGAGCTCACTGCAACCTTTGCTTCCCAGGTTCAAGGGATTCTCCTGCCTCAGCCTCCCGAGTAGCTGGGATTACAGGTATGCACCACCACACCCAGCTAATTTTGTATTTTTAGTAGAGAGGGGATATCATTGTGTTGGCCAGGCTGGTCTCAAATTTCTACCCTCGTGGTCTGCCCACCTCGGTCTCCCAAAGTGCTGGGATTACAGGAGTGAGCCAGCAGGACCAGCCTAATTTCCTGGTTTTCAAGATCAGCATCATAATTATTGAAGTTGTTCCTCTTCACATTTATTAATATAACTGTTTCCTAGGGGTTTAAACTTAAACTCCATATGGTTATATACATGTCCTAGGTGCTGCTTAGTATAGAACTGATTATTATAGTCAGCTTTTGGGGAGCATCCCAAATTAATTAGAATAACTTGGATTTAAATGTAATTAAGTTAACTTTAAATGTTTTGGTGTTCTTATATTGAAAGTAGGGTCATTTGGATAGGAAAGAGGGACATTTTATGGATGTAAAACCCCTATCCAGGAAGTGTCAGCTTAGCTTTTAATGGATACGGTTGCCTCAGAACCCCCAACCTAGAACTAGAAGTTGTAAGCTCTCCCTAAAAATATTTGTGTATTTGTTGGGTTTCATGATCTTGTAACCTTTTCTGCCTCCTGGGACTTACTTTCTTGTCTCGTACCACTGATTTGCACCATAGTGCACCCACATGTAAAACTTGGCTCCCTCTTTGATTTTCAGAAAGGCCCTATTCACACAAGGCATTTGCAGATTTCGTGTACCTACCTGAAGAAAGGGGGCAAAATAGAGGTGGAGTGAGCCTCTCTTTGCATTAATGCAAACTTCCCTAGTAAAACATTCCTGTTCTTAAAATGTTTCAGACCTCCCTTGACCCAAGAGCTTCACCCCCACCTAATCCTAGCTCTGCTCCATTGTACTAACTCTTTTCTTTTTCTTTCCCTCTCCTCCTCATTCTTCTCCCCATTCCTTTCAGCAATATAAAACCAAATTCTTCCCTGTCTAATGCAGAGCAATTTCCCTTTCTTGACAACCATTCTAGGATCTTGACAGCCATTCTGCAGCAAACCACCCACTCCAAGAGAACTGGACATAAGTGATGGGGGCCCATATTATGGGAACATATTTCCTTAAAGAAAGTTTCTTCCAAGAGGAATTCTTGTGTTAGCTGTTAGGATGACACAATAGGGAATTTTCTTTCCTCTTACAATGGTGGCCCAGCTTGCTGATCTCAAGCTTTATTGAGTCCTGCTTCCTAATAAAGTGTCAGAAACCTTAAACATGCTTATACATGTAATTTATCCAAATCATAAGCTTTAGATATCTTTGGCTAATATAATGTCCTTGTGTACAGAACATACACTGCTTTTAAAGAAGCATGCCGCTTACTGATAGATCATAAACCCACTTAGCACAAAAGTCACCTCATGTCATCTTGTGTTATTATATATTTCACTTATGCAAAAATAGTTTTAACTTTTGATATTCGAGTAGTTTTGTTACCATGAATTTGTGTGTTTTTTTTCTGACAGTTTCAGATTGTCTGCAAATATAATTTGTAATTTTTAAGACCTAAAACAAATACAGAAGTGCATTTTTTCAGGAAGTAAACCTTTAATACTTCCATTTATAGATCAGTCTACCTGTAAGTGACGGACTCTTTAGTCATTCTTAGCTAAAGAAAAAGATCACAGTTTTTTTTCCACTTTTTTTTTTTTTTTTTTTGAGTTTGTGTTTTGCTCTTGTCGCTTGGGCTGGAGTGCCGTGATGTGTTATTGGCTCACTGCAACCTCGGCCTCTCAGGTTCAAGCGATTTTCCTGCCTCAGCCTCCTGAGTAGCTGGGATTACAGGGGTCCGCCACCACATCAGGCTAATTTTTTTGTATTTTTAATAGAGATGGGGTTTCATCATGTTGACCAGGCTGGTCTTGAACTCTTGAGCTGAGGTGATCCACCCATCTCGGCCTCCCAAAGTGTTGGGATTACAGGCTTGAGCCACCACCCCTGGCCATTTTGTTTTCACTCTTACCTCAGTTTTAAGGACTTGTAGGGAGTTTAATGCATTGTAATATACTCCTTTTTTGAATTTATAATTATAATTCATGAAGTTGCTTTTTTCTTGCCATGTGTTAGCTCAGTCTTACAGATTGTTTCCCACTTGTAGGTAATAGACAAGAGGAAACCTAACCAATGACTGTGGAATAATATGGAAGAAGATGGAAAAAACTTGTTTAATGGGTAAGAAATAAAAACTGTAATAAAGCATTATTAATGAAAGCTTTGTATAAAACTAGTATTATGTGTGGCTGAGGCTGGCATACTATGAGGATAATGAGTCAGTCACTGTTTGTCTTAACCCTGTTCTGAACTTTCACTGCTTGCTTTCATCTTAACCTTGTGAATTTTTTAGTACCGTGAATTAACTTCAGCTAAGAGGGGACACAGCCATATTTTAAGTTAAAATGGTTCCTAGAGACCAGCAACCATACTAAAACAAGTCTAGGATAAGTCTTAAAACTTATTGGTGGTAAGATAGAGATCATAGCTGTCATAATCTGTCAAGAGTAATTATCTACCCCTTCTTTTTCTCCAAGTACTGTGAGTTGCTGTGATGTTTGTCTCACCATGGGGATCCTGTTCATTTGAGCAAGTACAAATGTGTGTCTGGTGGTAATCAAATCGAATTCCACTTTGGGAGGCTGAGGTGGGAGGATGGCTTGAGGCCAGGAATTCTTTAATTAATTAATTTATTTATTTTTAAGAGAGCATCTTGCTCTGTTGCCTAGGCTGGAGTGCAGTATCGTGATCTCAGCTCACTGCAACCTCTGCCTCCCAGGTGGAAGCAATTCTTTTGCCTCAGCCATCTAACCAGTTGGGACTTACAGGCACCTGCCACCACGCCTGGCCAGTTTTTGTATTTTTGTAGAGACTGGGTTTCACCATGTTGGCCAGGCTGGTCTCAAACTCCTGACCTCAAGTGATCTGCCTGCCTTGTGCTGGGATCTGCCTACCAAAGGGCCGAGATTATGGGTGTGAGCCACTGCACCTGGCTGAGACCAGGAATTCTAGACTGGCCTGGGCGACGTAGCAAGAACCCATCTCTATTAAGAAAAAACCAAAAAACAAAAACGAAACAAAACAAAATTAGCCAGATGTGGTGGCTAGCTACTTGGGAGGCTAAGGTGAGAGGATCACTTGAGCCCAGGAGATTGAGGCTGCAACGAGCTATGATTATTCCACTGCACTCCAGCCTGGGCAACAGAGCAAGACCCTCTTTTAAAAAAATAGAATTCTGGCCGGGTATGGTGGCCCACGCCTGTAATTTCAACACTTTGGTAGGCCGAGGCGAGTGGATCACCTGAGATCAGGAGTTTGAGACCAGCCTGACCAACATGGAGAAACCCCGTCTCTACTAAAAATACAAAATTTGCCAGGCGTGGTGGCACATGCCTATAATTTCAGCTACTCAGGAGGCTGAGGCAGGAGAATTGCTTGCACCCAGGAGGCAGAGGTTGCTGTGAGCCGAGATTGTGCCACTGCACTTTGGCCTGGGCGACAAAAGCAAGACTCTTGTCTCAAAAAAAAAAAAAAAAAAAAAATCTACAGAAAGCCCAATAAAAGGTTTGACTAAGTTTATGAGATATAAAACTTTTTTTAATTATACAAGTTTATACACTCATATCAATAATTTTTAACAGGTAACTATAATCCGCTACCTGAATCTTACCCTTCTCCTGGAGTCTATTAAGTATATGGCATGCATTTGTGCCACCTTCTTTGCCTAGATTTAAAAAACATGGATTTGGAGCCAGGCTGTTTTTAACCAGTCACTATTAATTTGGCATTTGTGCATATTATCTCTGTGCCTCAATTCCTTGGATATAAGGTGAGGACAATAAAATGCTATCTCATAGCAATTGATTAGTTAATCCATATTAAAAAAACTTAAAATAATGTCTGGAACCAAGTAAGTGTTCAGTAAATGTTAGCTATAATTCTCATATGTATCCCAGTTAGCATTTTTATGGACCAGCCACATGAATTTTAGGTACCAACCACATGAATTTTTCTCTGATACATTCCAAGAGTAAAACCATCTCAGATAAGGTTAACCATGGTGGCAAAAGGTTTTTAATTTTTTTCGTGAAAAGTTTTCTTTTTGGCTTCATCTCTGACTATGCTGCTAGACTATGTGTGAGAATGAAGTTCTATACCTTTACCTTTTACTGTGTATCTTATGGTGTATATGATGCTTATAGTTATATATGAATAAACAACCATCTTCAGCCTAACATAGGTTCATCTTGTCTGTAAAAGTATCTTGTCAAAGCAGGATACACAGTCTCTTGTTTCTAGACAGCTATGTCAAATGCTGTGTTGTGACTCTGTCAGTCTATTTTGGAGGGCATGCCTTCCTGAGTTTCTTTTCTTTTTCTCTTCTCTTCTCTCCTCTCCTCTCTTCTCTTTTCTTTTTCTGAGACAGAGTCTTGCTCTTTTGCCCAGACTGGAGGGCAGTGGTGCAGTCTTGGCTCACTGCAATTTCCACCTCCCAAGTTTAAGCAATTCTTGTGCCTCAGCCTCCCAGCTAGCTGGGATTACAGGCGTGTGCCACCAAGCCCAGCTAATTTTTGTATTTTTAGTAGAGATGGGATCTTGCTATGTTGGCCAGGCTGGTCTTGAGCTCCTGGCCTCAAGTGATCCATCTGCCTCAGCCTCCCAAAGTGCTGGGATTACAGGCATGAGCCACTGTACCCAGCTTGAGGTTTTTTTTTTCCTTTTTGCACACAGGATTATCGTAGTTATTTTATTTTTTTATTTAATTTAAAGAGACAGAGTCTTGCTGTATTACCTAGGCTGGCCTTTAACTCCTGCACTCAAGTGATCCACCTATCTGAGCCTCATGAGTAGCTGGGACTATAGGGCTCACCACTTTACCTGGGCTAGAATCAGTAGTTTTGAATGTATCTTTGATACTGTTTTTAGGCTTGTCAGCACTTTCTTAGGTGGTATAAACAACCACTTTAAAAAGGAAGGGCACTTAGAAACAGTCATCTATTTTTATTGTTTCCTGTTATCTCAGTGTTAAAAATTTTTTAAAAAGAAAAAATAAGAATAGAAACAGGCCGGGCATGGTGGCTCATGCCTGTAATCCCAGCACTTCCAGAGGCTGAGGCAGGTAGGTCATGAGGGTCAGGAGTTCGGGACCAGCCTGACCAACATGGTGAAACCCCATCTCTACTAAAAATATAAAAATTAGCTGGGCGTGGTGGCACGCGCCTGTAATCCCAGCTACTCAGGAGGCTAGGCAGTATAATTGCTTGAACCCTGGATGCAGAGGTTGCAGTGAGCTGAAACTGCCACTGCACTCCAGCCTGGGCGACAGAGCAAGACTCCATCTCAAAAAAAATTTAAATAAATAAATAAATAAAAACAGAAGTTAACATTTACTAGTATGTATTGTGTGTCAGGCAATGTTTTAAATGCTTTGCTCATTTATTCATTATCTCATTTAATCCTGTCATTCACTTATGAGGCAGATACTGTTATTGTCTTCATCTTAAAGCTGAGAAAAGTGAGGTGCCGGATTAAGTAATTTCCCCGAAATCACATTGCAAGTGGCAGCTTCAGGATTTAAACCTAGACCTATGCTATTGACCAGGGGAGTGCTGGCCTAGTTAATGACTCTTAAAAGGTTTACTAGGGTAGTGAGAATTTAAATAAGACATAAAAAAACAAATATCTCCTGAAAAAGTCACTGTAACTATTTGTTTTTGTTTGCCTGTGTGAAGGAAAATTTGAAATCATGTATCTTCTTCAGTATGGGAAAAATGATGACATTAGATGATTATTCATAAACAATTATTTTTCTTGACCATGCTTAAATGAATATAGCTATTTTGCTTCATGATGAATCATTTATAGTAGACAGAAATCACCTAACTAGCTAAAGAACAATGTATGTTTAGAAAGGATTAGAGTTGATTTGTCCGTTGCCATTTAGCTGCTATTCATAGAAACATGCAGACAGAAAGATTGAGCTATGCAGCAGTTTGGAACTGATTGATAATTGGAAATTGCTCTTTCGTCCTGTTATATAATATTTGAGTGACAGTCATCAGAAAGTTGTACAAGAGAAGAAAAGCCAGGAGAAAAGTGACTTATGGGTCTTAGAATGTGATGGCCTAAAGAGTAAATGCGCATTAACAATTGACATTTATATAGGAACTAAGAGGAATTGTAGTATGTGGTTTTTGTTCTGGGGTCTGGCTTTTCTTCTCTTCAAATATCAATCCATTTCTTGTTAAAATATGGTGAAGTACAGAGTAAGCGACAGTTAAAGTAACAACAAGTACGCTAATAAAATGTCTTGGCCTTTCTGTAAGTGTGGTTGCATGTAGTCAGTGATGTTTTTCTCTTTCTCTCCATCTTTTTTATGCCTTTCCCCTACTTGAGAGTCTCTTCTGAATATTGATCAAAGTTATGGCCCTTAGTATACATATTTTTTAAAACAACGTCTTAAAGAATGGTCTAGGGGCCCCCCAAAACACTTTCGGGGACTGATGAAGTTAAAACAATTTTCATAACAGTACTAGAATTTCCACCCTCATTCTCTTTTGAATGTGCAATTAAGTTTTCCAAAGGCTACATAATGTGCAACTGACTGAAGGCAGAAGCAGATAGGAGAATACAGGTCTTTTCCTTAACCCAGACTTTAAAAAGATTTACAAAAATGTAAAATAAGGCCATTCTTCTTATTAGATTTGCTGTGATAAGCACTGTGGTTTGTTTCTGTCTCAGAACATTGTAATGATCCCAGTGTAGACTAGAAAGTCATGATGCCCTCTCCCACTGATATGTACCAAACTCGGCAAACTCGGAATGTTGTTTGTATGAGTTGCTCCCAACTTTGGATAGGCCCTTTCGTGTTCTTTCAGCATTTTTTTTTTTTTTTTTTGAGACGGAGTTTCACTCTTCTTGCCCAGGCTGGAGTGCAGTGGCGTGATCTCAGCTCACTGCAACCTCCACCATCCAGGTTCAAGCCGTTCTCCTGCCTCAGCCTCCTGAGTAGCTGGGATTACAGGCATGTGCTACCACACCCGACTAATTTTGAATTTTTAGTAGAGACGGGGTTTCCCCATGTTGATCAGGCTGGTTTCAAACTGCCAACCTCAGGTGATCCACCCACCTCAGCCTCCCAAAGTGCTGGGATTACAGGCATGAGCCACCTCGCCTGGCCTGAGCTTTTTGTTTTGCAGTATTAACTGAACACCTACTATGTTCTAGTCCTGTTCTATAAAAGCAAAAAAAAAAAAAAACTCTACCGTCATGGAGCTTACATGCTATTAACAGCTTCCATTTTAGCCTTTGACTTCTTTGCCCTAGACACCTCTGTCTTTAGGGGACTCTCAGAGTTGATAGCACTGGTGTGTCTCAGTGGCTCAGTGCTGAGGACAGAGTGGCTTGACATTTTATGAATTTCAATTATTAAAAAAGGCACCATCCTTTGGAAGGCTGAGGTGGGAGGATTGCTTGAGGTCAGAAGTTCTAGACCAGTCTGGGCAATACAGTGAGACCCTGTCTCGGGGGGGGAAAAAAAAAGGCCAGGCATGGTGGCATGCACCTGTAGTCCTAGCTACTCGGGAAGCTGAAGAAGGAGGTTGGCTTGAGCCCAGGAGTTTGAGGTTACACTGAGCTATAATCACATCACTGTACTGAAGCCTGGGCAGCAGAGCAAGTCCCTGTCTCTAAAAAAAAAAAATCTGAGCATGGTGGTTCATACTTATAATCCCAGTATTTAGGGAGGCAGAGGGCAGAGGATTGCTTGAGCCCAGGAGTTTGAGACCATCCTGGGTAATATAGTGTGACTTGATCTCCAAAAATAAAAACACAACAAAGGTGTCCCATGGTTTAGGATTTTTCAAATTGTATGTGGAACACCAGTATGGCAATAAAGATGGGCCTATCCAGTTATCTTGTGGTTGATTTAACCTTCTTTTGCTTTCAAAGTCAGTGCCAGTTTTGTCAAGAAATGAGGAAAATGAGATACCAATGGATGTTAGATTTATTCTAATTGTTTTTTATTATTTGAAGAAAAGTGTTCTTAAATGCATGAGATTTTCTTTGCCTGGTGAGTTGCTTCCAAAATCCTGTACTTTATTTAATAGACTTTTATACAAAAAGAGATTACTTGGCTCATTAGATTGAGTCACTTAATATTGACTTGAAGGCTAACTAATATGGCTGTCAGATTCTTTGCTCACTGGCTAGATGTCTGTCTTATCATTCACTAACTTTAGCCATTTCTAAGTACTGACAATTGAAATGCCATTAGAATATTAATGGAAAAAGAAACTGACATTTAAAACGTGAATGACCTAAAATTTTTTCCAAAGATTATTTTAATTTTAAAATACAATTTAATAGAAGCTTTTTTTTTTTTTAAAATTGGGTAGCATTTTGGCCTTCCCTTCACTGAAGGTATAAAATGAGCTTTTTAATCAGAAAAACTAAATGGCTGTTGCTTGTTCATTCAGCATTGCTACCTGCTGGCACCCCGTTGTCAGCTGTGCCTCTTATAGACAAGAATGTATAAGGTTCAAATAAAACCCGTCTTCTACAAAAGTGAGAGAGGGGGTCATTTGACTGTTAAGAGCTGAGAACAGGGAAATTGTGAGAGATCTTTATGAAGACATTTAACCAAACTTTTTTTTTTCATTGTGGGGGCAGGGTATCTTCTTATACCTTACCTCTTCTTCAGAGTTGTGTGGAGGCAACCTGGAAAAACCCCGTCTCCAATAAAATACAACAAAAAAAAATTAGCTGGATGTGGTAGCGCATGCCTGTAATCCCAGCTACTTGGGAGGCTGAGGCATGAGAATTGCTGGAACCTGGGAGGTGGAGGTTGCAGTGAGCCGAGATCACACCATTGCACTCCAATCTGAGCGACGGAGTGAGACTCTGTCTCAAAAAAATAAAATAAAATAAAATAAATAAAGTAAGTGTGAATTTCATGGTTACTTAAAGATAGGAACATCTAACATGTCTTCTGTATTCCTTTGTTTTTTAATATTTGTCTGATTGTGCTGTAAACATATCATACATATAAAAAAAATTGAGTTCATTAAATCACATTGTTTCCTAGAGGTAATAATGTACTCTTTTTTTTTTTTTTTTTTTTGAGATGGAGTCTTGCTGTGTCACCCAGGCTGGAGTGTAGTGGTGCAGTCTTGGCTCACTGCAACCTCTTCCTCCTGGGTTCAAGTGATTCTCCTGCCTCAGCCACCTGAGTAGCTGGGACTACAGGCATGTGCCACCACACCTGGCTAATTTTTTGTATTTTTAGCAGAGATGGGTTTCACCATGTTGGTTAGGATGGTCTTGATCTCCTGACCTCATGATCCTCCTGCATCAGCCTCCCAAAGTGCTGGGATTACAAGTGTCAGCCAACATGCCTGGCTGTACTCTTATTTTTAAGCTGAGCTTTTAGTATTTTTAAATCTGTAGTTTGAGGACCATCTTTTCCTTTTGAAAGCACGTGCTCTGATTTCATTAAAACACAAAATATTTTTACAAATCAATTTTACAAGGGTGAGAGCCCAATATAAAAGACATAAATTGACAGTTCACATAAAAAGAAAAAATAGATCAATATTCGCTATAACTAAAGATGTGCAAGCAAAATATATGTATATATTATTTTTCAAATGTCCTATTGAAACATATTTAAGATATATCAGTCTCCAGTATTGGAGAAATACATTCTCAAATACTACTGGTGGGTAATGAGGGGGAAGTATAAATTAGTGTAACCTTTTGGAGGCCAGTTTGATGATCTCTATCCAAAATTTAAATGCATATATCCCTTGACACAGCAATAGATGCACTTGCATAAGTGTCCCATGATATATACCCAACCATCTCTATATGCCAAAAATGGCATAATTCTCCTCTCGTGGGTGCTAGTTAAATACATTATGCCATCCATATCATAGGATCTGCTACCGTTTTTAAAAAGAGTGACGTAAAGCTGGATATATGGGAAAATGTCCAAGATATATTAAGTTAAAAAAAAGAAAAGTTTAGAATAACATATAGGATACAACTTATATTAAGCGTTATGTTTCTAAATGCATAAAATATTCCTGGAAATGTGCCCCAGAAGGATGCTCAGTTAACAGTAGTTACCTCTAGAGAGGCTACTAGAGGCAGAAAGCAGAGGGAGAGTACTCATAGATTTTTAATCTTCTATACTTATATTTGTTTTATTTTTTAAGTAAATAAAACTAATAAGAAAAACAAAGACTCCAGTTATCTTTTGTCTAAACTGAACTCTGCTTTCCACAATTAAAAAAAATTATGGAAGATTTCAAACTTTTATCTATACTTTCTTCCTCTTCCTTACCATACTCTTGGATTGATTTGAAGCAAGTCTTAGACATTACATTGTTTTATCCATAAATGTCATTATGTGATGCTAAAAAATGAGATTTTTTTTTTTTTTTTTTGAGTCTCACTTTGTTGCCCAGGCTGGAGTGCAGTGGCGGCGATCATTGTTCACTGAAACCTCTGCCTCCCAGGTTCAAGCGATTCTCTTTCCTCAGCCTCCTGAGTAGCTGAGATTACAGGTGTGCACCACCATGCCTGGCTAATTTTGTATTTTTAGTGAAGACAGGGTTTCACCATGTTGGCCAGGCTGGTCTCAAACTCCTGACCTCAGGTTATCCACCTGCCTTGTCCTCCCAAAGGCTGGGACTGTAGGCATGAGCCACCATGCCCGGCCAAGATGAGTTCTTTTTTTTTTTTGGATACAGAGTTTCACTTTGTTGTCCAGGGTGGGGTGCAGCGGCACGATCTTGGCTCACTGGAACCTCCGCCTACTGGGTTCAAGCAATTCTTGTGCCTCAGCCTCCTGAGTAGCTAGGATTACAGTCGCCTGCCATCATGCCCAGCTGATTTTTTTGTATTTTAGTAAAGATGGGGTTTCACCATCTTGTCCAGGCTGGTCTCGAACTCCTGAGTTCAGGCAATCTGCCTGTGTTGGCCTCCCGAAGTGCTAGGATTATGATGAGTTCTTAAAAAAAAAAAAAACCACAATAATTATCAAGCATATAAAAACTGATAGTAATTTCTTAATATCATCAAATATGTAGTAGTGTTCAAATATCCTCATTTATCTCATTTAAAAAGTAGTTTGCTGATTTGAATTAAAATTCCAATAAAATTCAGATATTGCAATTAGTTGATTTTCTTTCTCTCATCTGCCTCATCTCCTTCCTCTCTTTCTTTCTCATTGCAAGCTATATCTTAAAGAAACTAAGTCATTCGTCTTGTAGAGTTTCCTCCAGTCTGAATATTGGTGACTGTATCCCAGTGGTATCAGATACACTGGTGGAAGAAATAAGTGTGTGTATTTCCATCAGGAGGTACATAATATCTGGATGTCTTTCTTTTTTCTTTGTGTTGAGTAGCCGTTGATGGTCATTGTCTAGGTCCACTAATTCATAAAAGTCTTCCGTAAATGGGACTATTAGCTAGTGGTCCTTGCCAATATATTCAGTATTCTAGGATATACAACATTTAGACAGATTAAACACTTTGTTTTTATACTGTCTGCAACTATTTCCATTGGTATTCTAGTTTATTTTAGACCCTTTCATCATGGTTTAAAGTACTTTCTTTGATCAGAAAGCTTCTCCTACTTTTTGAAATCGAAAAATACTTTAGCTTTCTCTCTCTCTCTCTCTCTTTTTTTTTTTTTTTTGAAACTGAGTCTCACTCTGTTGCCCAGGCTGGCTGCAGTGCAATGGCACAATCTTGGCTCACTGCAATGTCTGCCCCCCAGATTCAAGCGATTCTCCTGCCTCAGCCTCCTGAATAGCTGGGATTACAGGTGCCTGCCACCACACCCAGCTCATTATTTTGTATTTTTAGTAGAGACGGGGTTTCACCATCTTGGCCAGACTGGTCTTGAACTCCTGACCTCGTGATGCACATGCCTCAGCCTCACAAAGTGCTGGGATTACAGGCGTGAGCCACCACTCCTGGCCTAGCTTTCTCAGTTTTTATCAGAATATTTTTTCACCTACATATGTAAAAAGAATCTTAGACATAGCAAGTAATAATTTGCCAGTGAGGATACTGAAGTAGAATGTTATTTGTTTATTCATTCAGCCTTTAATTCAACACAATTTATTAGGTAACTGTTCTGTTCTTTGCACGGTGTCTTCTTCAGGTTTGTTATAATTGGGATACAGTCAAGCAGACAGGCAGTTACAGTGCAGCATGGTAGATGCTGAATAAGGGAAAGTACATATGTGTGCTCTGAGAGCATATAGAAGGTATGCTTAACCCAGCCTTGGAGGGTAGTGGAAGGTTTACTGGAGGAAGGAATAACTATACTAAGATGTGATGGGTAAGTAAGAGTCAGGCTAAGGAAGGAGTGGATAGCCAGGGAAATGATGAAAACGTTCTAGGGGAGGGAGCAGCTTGTGGGAAGGCCCAGAAGTAAGAGAGAATAGTTCCTTTGGGGAACTTAAAATGCTTTAGAACAGCTGGAGCATAGTCGTAGTGTAGAGAAAGAGGGATGGGCTATGGGGGTATGCAGGATCAGACTCTGAAAGACAAGCCATGTTGAGGAGTTTGGACTGTCTCCCCAAGGCAGTGAGAATGACATATTTGAGTTTTAGCCTGAATTCAGGAAGACCCATTAAAAGGCAGTTACAGTAATGTGGGCTAGAACTGATGATAGTTTAAATTAGATTAGAGGCAATGGATGTGGAGGTAGTTTTATTCTTTCAGATAATAAGTACTCAGCATCTTTTTTTCTGCTAGGTGCTGTTCCAAGTGCTTGAGATATAGCTGTGACCCAAATAGAACTCTGCCCTCATGGAAGTTATAGTCTAGTGGGGAGAAAGATACTACTTAAGTAAATACATACTATGTTTAGATAGTGATAATTGCGAGAGAGGAAAACAAATTGGGAAGAGGAATAAGAGAGTGTTAAGTGGGGAATGATTTTAAAATAGAGTGACTAGGGAAGGCGTCACTGAGAAGGAAACATCTGAATGAAGTGAAGAAGCAAGCAAGCCATGTGGGTATCTGAAGGAAGACCATTCTAGGCAGAAAAAAACCAGAATTGCACAGGTCTGAGATTAGAGATTGCCTGGTGTGTTGGAAGAACAGTGAGGAGGCCAGTGTGGCTCGCGGGGAGTAGGTGAGAAGGAAAATAATGAGGTCAGAGAGAAAAAGAGATCTGAGCATGTAGGGCCTTATTGGTCATTATAAAGATATGATGGAGAGAAGTAGTCAAGGCTCATAAGGAAGAATCAATAGGGCTTGGGAATTGATGGGATATGGGATGTGGTGAAGGAGGAGGGAATCTTGAGATAGGGAACTATCACTAAGATAGGGAACACAGTGATCTCATAACATGAACGCTGTGACTTAATTTAAAAGGATAAAGCAGCTGGAGCAGGCAAGCATAGATACCTATTATCGTGTAAATCTCTCTTATGACAACCTTGGGGAAGAGGTAATATTTATTACACCCATTATGATGTGGGGGAAGTCTCTCACCATAGAATAGGTTTTCCTTTGGTTTTGGTAAGTCTCTAATTGGGGACAGACTTTGTTCAGCAGTCAGGAAGATGCCTGAATGATAGGGCAGCAATGCTAGGCTAAATATGGATGGAGCCCTTAGGATACTGAAAAGTGCTCTGTGATACCCAACCACATGCTACACACACACACACAGACACACACACACACACACACTCCATTTGCATTTTGTCTGTATCCTCAGTCTTTAAGATATCTGCTAAATCCCTGGTTGACATTATCATAGTTTAATAGTATAGCAGCTGCTTCTACTGAGAAAGAAGTCACTTTGACTGTGTCTGTACTAAACATGTTTTCAAGAGATTCATTCATCCATTGAATCCTCACTTACTGATGAACTATGTAAGTATGCATGTGATGGCTGTGTTACAGAGATAACAATAACAGGCTCATTATTCCAAGTCTTAAGGACTTCAAAGTCTAATCAGGTAGATAAAGGAAAACAGGAATTATAGTTAGGCATGCCATAATCTTGGGTGTGAAGAAGGTATTAGAATACCAAGAAAGAATTCCTCATACTCTAGATGAGATTAGACAAATTTTTTTAAATTTTGAGACTGGGTCTCACTCTGTTGCCCAGGTTAAAGTACAGTTGCTGCAACCTCTGTCACCCAGGCTCAGGTGATCCTCCTGCCTCAGCCTCCCGAAGAGCTGGGACTACAAGCATGCACCACCATGCCCAGCTAATTTTTGTATTTTTTTTTTTTTGTAGAGATGGGGTTTCGCCATGTTGCCCAGGCTGGTCTTCAACTCCTGAGCTCGAGCGATCCACCTGCCTCAGCCTCCCAAAGTGCTGGGATTATAGGCATGGGCCACCGCTCCCGGATGAGATCTTTCTATGGTAATAAGATACAAAGAGGGTTTAAAGGAGATAACATGTTGAAAGGAGATAACATGCTCAATACAAATTTTATTAAGCTTTTTTGTGTTTTCCCTTCACTTCCAGTTTTATTTTTTAGGTAGATGAGTAAATATGCCTCAAGGCCAACTGTCACTTTAGCATTAAGATAAATAACTGGTTGAAGAATGCACATGTTGATAGCCACACTTTAGCCTTTGTAGCTGAAGGTGACAGCCACTGACCAGCAATTGTTATCTAGCCAGCAGATCCCTACCCGTTGCACACACTGGTCATTGATTTGTAGGTGGAAACTCCAGAACAAAAGTCTCCACTTATCCTTGAAGGGATACATTTCCACAACTCCCAGTGGGTGCCTGTTTCACTACCGTGGTATCCAGTACCACGGACAGTACTGAACCCTATATATACTACGTTTTTCCTATATATACATGCTTATCATAAAGCTTAATTTATGAATTAGGCACAGTAAGAGATTAACAACAATAATAAACTAGAACAACTGTAACAACATGCTGTGATAAAAGTTTTGTGAATGTGGTCTCTCTGTCTCGAAATATCTTATTGTACTTGTACTCATGTATTTTCAGATCACAGGTGACGCAACGGGTAACTGAAGCCTCGGAAAGCAAAACCGTGGATAAGGGAGGACTCTGTATTGAGTTTGGCACAGTTTGCACCTGGCATCCTCTCTTTAGAAATAAATATATCAGGTGCTTGTCAGTGCCCCCTAGGCTTATCTGCATCTGTGATTTCTTTGATCCCCAGTGATGCTACATCATTTGAAGTTGAATGTTGTGTGTCTTTAGAGTGTTTCCTTTGCAAATTCTGCATATCTTTGTTCAACTTACCACACAGCAGCTATTTGGGAATGCAAAGCAGAAGGAAGAAAGTATGCTTGAGAGAGCTGCTCAAATGTTGGAGCTTATTAATATTACAAGTTTTTATTTTTAAATAATTTTAAAATATTTTTAGTTATTATTATTTTTTGGGATGAAGTCTTGCTCTATTGCCCTGGCTGGAGTACAGTGGCATGATCTCAGCTTACTGCAACCTCCATCTCCCAGGTTCAAGTGATCCCCTGCCTCAGCTTCCCTAGTAGCTGGGATTACAGGCACGCACCACCATGCCTGGCTCATTTTTGTATTTTTAGTAGAGACGGGTTTCACCATGTTGGCCAGGTTGGTCTTGAACTTCTGACCTCAGGTAATCCACCCACCTTGGCCTCCCAAAGTGCTGGGATTACAGGCGAGAGTCACCGCACCTGGCCTAATATTGCAAGTTTTTAAAGCGTTAAGAGTGAGTTTCCAGTTGTGCAAATGAAAAAAGGGTCTGAAAAAAGGTTTTAAATAATAAACCTATAGCATTAAAATGGCAGGATCACATTGTGTGGTACTAAACAGGTTTTATAAGTGACAGATTAAAAATTTATTCCTTAACAATTTTACAGAGTGCTAATGGGCAAAAAAAAAAGTATTTTTTTTTTGGTCTGTTTGGTTTTTTTGAGAGAGAGAGGCTTACTCTGTTGCTGAGACTGGAGTACAGTGGCATGATCTCGGCTCACTGCAACTTCCACCTCCCGGGTTCTAATGATTCTTGTACCTCAGCCTCCCAGGTAGCTGGGATTACAGGTGTGCACTGCTGCTCCTGGTTAATTTTTGTATTTTTAGTAGAGACAGGATTTCATCATGTTGGTCAGGCAGGTCCAGAACTCCTGATCTCAGGTGATCTGCCTGCCTCAGCCTCCCAAAGTGCTGGGATTACAGGCGTGAGCCACCGTACCCTGCCAATGAAAGTACTTTTAATGAAGAAACAGTCTTATGCCCAAAAAAAAAAAAAAAAGCCCTCTGTCACAGAAGAGCTCAACATCAATGTTGACTATTACCTTGAGAAGCTCTTGCCTAGAAAATTGTGACATTTACAATCATAGAATCAAGATTAAAAGGCTCTCCTGCCAGGCATAGTGGTTTACACCTGTAATCCCAGCTTTTTGGGAGGCCAAGGCGGGCAGATCACTTGAGGTCAGAAGTTCGAGAGAAGCCTGGCCAACATGGCAAAACCCCGTCTCTACCAAAAAATATAAAAATTAGCTGGATGTGGTGGTATGTGCCTGTAGTCCCAGCTGCTTGGGAGGCTGAGACATGAGAATCGCTTCGAACTGTGAAGCAGAGTTTGCAGTGAGCTGAGATCACACCACTGCACTCCAGCTTGGGTGAAAAAGTGAGACCTTGTCTCAAAATAAAAATAAATAAATAAAAGGCTCTCCAAGGTTTTGTTCTGAGGATTTGATCTAAAACATTGTTTCTCAGACTTTTTGATTTCATGGATCTTTAAAATACACATGTGTGTGTACAGACACACACATATACACCAACCTAAACTAACATCTGCTATCACCATAAAAGAAACAATATTTTAACACGAACAACATTGGAGAGATAGACTCTCTTAATAAAGAAACCAATGTTTCCCAAGAACAAAATAGATAGGAATCTTACACTGGTGACTGAAATTATTGATCTGAAGATTAGTGGTTAGGGAACTCATTCATCTCGACTAGTAGATTTAGATCTCATTTTGGGTTAGGATAAATTACCTTGGGATAGAATGAACTCCCAAGTGATATCATCATGTTAGTTGGAAATATGTTCAGGAAAATCTTAGTTGAACTGTAGTTTACACTGCTTCTATTTTTTTTTTTGAGACAGAGTCTTGCTCTGTTGCCCAGGCTGGAGTGTAGTGGTGGGATCTTGGCTCGCTGCAACCTCCGCCTTCCAGGTTCAAGAGATTCTCCTGCCTCAGCCTCCTGGGTAGCAGGGACTACAGGTGTGTGCCACCACGCCCAGCTAATTTTTGTATATTTAGTAGAGATGGGGTTTCAGCATGTTGGCTAGGCTGGTCTCGAACTCCTGACCTCAGGTGATCTACCTGCTTCAGCCTGCCAAAGTGCTGGGATTACAGACATGAGTCACCCCACTAGGCCAGCCTGCTTCTTAGTAAGACTTTCAGTGTTTGCTTGGCACCTTGAGATGCCTTACCTATCCAGGTTCTTTGTGTTTATTTTTCATCTTCCGTATGAGATTGTAAACTGAGGTCACAGATCTTATATTGGACAAGTGTTTTTTCTTTTTTTTTTTTTGTTTTTTTTTTTTGGAGACAGAGTCTCGCACAGTTGCCTAAGCTGGAGTGCAGTGACGTGATCTCAGCTTATTGCAACCTTCGCCTCCTGGATTCAAGTGATTCTCCTGCCTCAGCCTCCTGAGTAGCTGGGACTACAGGCATGTACCACCATGCCTGGCTAATTTTTTGTATTTTTAGTAGAGATGGGGTTCCATTGTGTTAGCCAGGATGGTCAGGTGTGTTAGCCAGGTGGCATGAGCCACCAAGCCCAGCCTGGACAAATGTTTTAATGCTTATCTTTTTGTGTGTGTGGTAAAAACCACCTAAAATTTACTATCTTTGTTTTTTGTTGTTGTTGTTGTTTGTTTTTTGAGATGGAGTCTCACTCTTTTGCCCAGGCTGGCGTGTAGTGGCATGATCTCGGTTCACTGCAACCTCCGGCTCCTAGGTTCACACAATTCTCCTGCTTCAGCCTCCTGAGTAGCTGGAATTACAGACACCCGAATAGCTGGGACTACACCACGCTTGGCTAGTTTTTGTATTTGTAGTAGAGGAGTAGAGGCGGGGTTTCACCATATTGGCCAGGCTGGTCTCAAACTCCTGACCTTGTAATCCGCCCACCTCAGCCTCCCAAAGTGCTGGGATCATGCCTGGCCACAATTTACTATCTTAAACCCTTCATTTTCAAGAGTGCAGTTCACTAGTATTTAGTATATTTGCATTGTTGTGAAACAGTTCTTTTTTTTTTTCTTTTTTGAAATGGAGTCTCACTCCTGTCTCGCAGGCTGCAGTGTACTCCAGTGATCTCCACTCACTGCAGCCTCCACCTCCTGGGTTCAAGCAATTCTCCTGCCTCAGCCTCCTGAGTAGTTGGGATTACAGGTGTGAGCCACCATGCCTAGCTAATTTTTGTATGTTTAGTATAGATGGGTTTCACCATGTTGGCCAGGCTGGTCTCAAACTCCTGACCTCAGGTGATTCACCTGCCTCGGCCTCCCAAATTGCTAGGATTACAGGCATGAGCCACTGCGTCCAGCCTGTTGTGAAACAGTTCTAAAGAATTTTTTCATTTTGCAAATCTGAAGCTCTATACTCGTTAAAAAACTCTCCATTCTCTCCCCAGTCCCTGGCAACCACCATTCTACTTTGTCTCTATGAATTTGACTTCTTTAGATACGTCATATAAATTGATTCATACAGTGTTTGTCTTTTTCCAATGAGTATATTTCACTTTGCCTAAAGTCCACAAAGTTCATTTATGTTGTAGCATGTGTCAAAATTCTTTCCTTTTTTTCTCCTCTCTTTGAGATGTTTTGTTCCTGTTGCCCAGGCTGGATTGCAATGGCGATATCTCAGCTCACTGCAACTTTTGTGTCCTGGGTTCGAGCGATTCTCCTGCCTCAGTCTCCCAAGTAGGCAGGATTACAGGTGCCCGCCACCACGCCCAGCTAATTTTTGTATTTTTAGTAGAGATGGGGTTTCACCATGTTGGTCAGGCTGGTCTTGAACTCCTGACTTCAGGTGATCCACCCTCCTCGGCCTCCCAAAGTTCTGGGATTACTGGTGTGAGCCACCGCACCTGGCCTAGGATTTTCTTTTTATTAGATCATGTTATCTGAAAACAGATAAATTTACTTCTTTTCTAATTTGCCTAATTGCACTGACTAGAACTTTCAACATGTTGAATAGAAGTAGTGAGAGTGGACATCTTTGGCTTGTTCCTGATCTTAGAGAAAAGGCTTTTAGTCTTTCTCCACCAAGTATGATATTATCTGTGAGGTTTTCATACATGGTTTTGATTATTCTGAGGCAGTTTCCTTCTATTTATAGTTTGTTTGATGTTTTATCATAAAAGGACGTTGTGCTGAATCTTGTCCAATGCCTTTTTTGCATCAATTGAGATGGTCATCTTTTTGTCCTTATTCTGTTAAAGTAATGTATTACAGTGATTGATATTTGTGTGTTGAATCATAATTGCATTCCAGAAATGAGTCTTACTTATCGATGGCATTTAATTCTTTCAACATGCTACTGAATTTTCTGGTATTTTGTTGAGGATTTTTGCCTTGATACAAAGAATATTCCATCTATAGTTATCTTTTCTTGTAATGTCTTTGTCTGGTTTAGTGTCAGGGTAATGCTGGCATCATAGAATGAGCTTGGAAGTGTTCCCTCCTCCTCAGCTTTTGGAAGAGTTTGAGAAAGCTTGGCATTAATCATTTTTTAATGTTTGGTAGAATTCTCCAGTGATGCAATCTGGTCCTGGGCTTTTCTTTGTTGGAAGGTTTTTGGTTACTGATTCAATCTCCTTACTCATTGTTTTTCTTTTCAGCTTTTCTATTTCTTCATGATTCAGTCTTGGTAAGTGTTGTGTTTTTCCAAGAATTTATCCGTTTCTTCTAGGTTATCCAGTTTGTTGGTGTGCAATTGTTTATGGTAGTCTCTTATAATCCTTTTGATTTCTGTGACATCATTTATATTTTTTCCTCTTGCATTTCTGATTTTATCTATTTATTTTTATTTATTTTTTCTTTTCTTTGAGGCCGAGTCTCACTCTGTTGCCCAGGCTGGAGTGCAGTGGCAGGATCTCAGCTCAACTGCAACCTCTGCCTCTTGGATTCAAGTGATTCTTCTGCCTCAGCCTCCCGAGTAGTTGGGACTACAGGTGTGCACCACCACGCCCAGCTAATGTTTGTATTTTTAGTAAAGATAGAGTTTCACCATATTGGCCAGGCTGATCTCAAACTCCTCAGGTGATCCGCCCGCCTCAGCGCTCAAAGTGCTGAGATGACAGTCATGAGCCACTGCGCCCAGCCCTTTCTTCTTTTTAAATGTATGCTTTTACAACTATAAACTGCCCTCTTAACATTGCTTTTCCTGTATCCCATAAGTTTTGATATGTTTTCATTTTTATTTGTCTCAAGGTATTTTCTAACTTCTCTTGTGACTTCTTTGATCCTGTGGCTGTTTAAGAGTGGATTGTTTAATTTTCACAGATTTGTGGATTTTCCAGTTTTCCACGTGCCATTGATTACTAATTTCATTGTCATTAGAAAAGATACTTTGTGTTATTTTACTCTTCTTGAATTTGTTAAGATTTGTTTTGTGGCTTAACATTGGTCTGTCCTAGAGAATGTTCCATGTGTACTTGAGAATGGGCACTTCAGTATGTTGTGCTGTTGTTGGGTAGAGTTCTCTATATATGTCTATTAGGTCCAGTTGTTGTATAATGTTGTTGAGGTCCTCTCTTTCCATGTTGACCTTCTATCTGGTTGTTCTGTCCATTATTGAAAATGGAGGTTTGAAGTTCTCTGCTCTAATTGTGTTGCTCTTTTACCCTTCAATTCTGTCAAAGTTTATTTAATATATTTAAGAGCTCTGGTGTTTGGTGCATAAATATTTATTATTGTTTTATCTTCCTGGCTGCCTCTTTTATCATTATATAATGTCATTTTTTTTTTTATCTCTTGGGAGAGTTTTTTATTTAAAGTCTATTTTGTCTGACATTAATATACCTACTCTTAGTCTTTTCTGGTTACCATTTGCATGGAATATCTTTTTCCAAACTTTTTCTTTCAGTCAATGTGTCCTTAGATCTAAAGTGAGTCTCTTGTAGACAGTATATAGTTGGATCCTTTTTTGACTCTATTCAGTCAATATATGACTTTACATTTAAAGTTAATTACTGGCTCAGCATGGTGGCTCATGCCTGTAATTTCAACACTTTGGGAGGCCAAGACAAGAAGATCACTTGAGACCAGCCTGGGCAACATGGGGAGACCCCATTTCTACAAAAAAAAATTTTTTTTAATTAGCCAGACGTTGTGACATGCACCTGTATTCCCAGCTATCCAGGAGGCTCAGGCAGGAGGATCACTTGAGCCCAGGAGGTTGAGGCTGCACTGAACTATGATAGTGTCACTGCACTGAGTCTGGGCAACAGATTGCTAGCCTATCTAAAACAAAACATAAACTACTGTTAAGGAGGGAAGGACTTACTATTGCCATTTTGTTAATTGTTTTCTGTACATTTTGTAGTTTTTTTGTCCTTCCTTTTTTACTGCCTTTTTGTGTTTTGTTGATTTTTTTTGTAGCAATATGTGTTGATTCTCTTCTCATTTCCTATTATATATATTCTACAGATACTTTGTGGTTACTGTTGTAATTACATAAACCATCTTTAAAGTTACAGCATTCTGTTTTAAATTGTTAAAAACTTCATTCACATCTAGAAATCTCTACTACTTTGGAGTTTCTGCTGAGAAATCTGCTGATAATCTATGGAAACTCCCTTTCACATGATGATTTGCTTTTCTTTTGCTGCTTTGAGTATGTTCTCTGACTTCGGATAATTTTTTTTTTTTTTTAGATGGAGTTTTGCTCTTGTTGCCCAGGCTGGAGTGTAGTGGTGGGATCTTGGCTCACTGCAACCTCTGCCTCCCAGGTTCAAGCAATTCTCCTGCCTCAGCCTCCTGAGTAGCTGGGATTACAGGCACCCACCGCCATGCCTGGCTGATTTTTTTATATTTTAGTAGGGATGGGATTTCTCCATGTTGGTCAGGCTGGTCTCGAACTCCCGACCTCAGGTGATCTGCCTGCCTCGGCCTCCCAGAGTGCTGGGATTACAGGCCTGAGACACCGCACCCAGCCAGACTTTAGATAATGTAATTATAATGTGTCTTTGTGATCCTCTCTGGATTTATCCTTGTTGAAGTTCTTTGAGATTCTTTAATGTGCATATCCATTTATCTCCTTAGATTTGGGAAGCTTTCAGCTGTTATTTCTTCAAATAAGCTCTCTGCCACTTTGTCACTCCCTCTTCTTCTGGGTTTTCATCATGTGCATTTCAGAATGTGTTGTCCTAATAGTGCCCTATAAGTCCTTTATGCGCTCTTTGCCAGTCTTTTTCCTTTTTTGCTCCTGTGACTCTACTTTCTTTTGCCTGATTAAAGCTGCTATTGATCCCCTCTAATGAATTTTTCAGTTCAGTTATTGAATTTTTTAAGGTCCAGAATTTATGTTAGGAACCATTTCATTGTTTCTCTTTTTTATATTATCTTTTTGGTCATGCATTGTTTTTCTCATGTCATTTAGTTTTGTGTCTGTGTTTAGCTCACTGAGCACCTATAACAGTTATTTTATATTCTTTATCATGCAGCTCACAGATTGCATTTCTTCAGGGCCTGTTTCTGGAGTTATATTTTATTCCTTTAATTCAGCCATATTTCCCTGTATGTTTGTATGTCTTATAATCTCTTGCTGGGCTTTAAGTACTTAAAACAAACAACCGTCTTTCCAAGTCTTTGTATAGTGACTTTGCAGAGGAAGACCTTTACCAATTATCCTGGCTGTTGATTCTAGGATCTCTCAACCTTTTTCTGACCTCTTGCTCCCCCTGATGTCTGCCTATGGAACTTCAGTGCTAACATCCTGCTCTCCTCTGTTTTCAGTGTCTTCTGAACTTTGGAACCTGTCCATTCAGTATTCTGAGTCATGTGAGGTAGAAACCAGTCTCTCAGCCGGGCAGGATGGCTCACACCTGTAATCCCAGCACTTTGAGAGGCCGAGGTGGATGGATCACGAGGTCAAGAGATCAAGACCATCCTGGCCAACATGGTGAAACCCCATCTCTACTAAAAATACAAAAATTAGCTGGGCATGGTGGCACCCACCTATAATCCTAGCTACTCAGGAGGCTGAGGCAGGAGAATTGCTTGAACCCGGGAGGCGGAGGGAGGTGGAGATAGCAGTGAGCCGAGATCGGGCCATTGCACTCCATCCTGGTGGCAGAGTGAGACTCCATCTCAAAAAAAAAAAAAAAAAAAAAAAAAAGAAGCCAGTCTCTCAGGAAGTCCCAGACAAGCCAGAATGTTAGACACATGGTCAAGTCTTTTGTTTCTGTCCAGAAGGAGTAGACCTAGTATGGGGGGTTTCCTCCAACTTGCTCTGTGCTGTGCCACATAGGAAGAAGGACATGAAGGGACATGCCAAACACTGTGAAATTTCCTACCCCTTTTGCTGTTATCGTTTTTTGGTTTTACAGTGGCCTGATGCTGTAGCGTCTTAGCTCTTCTTCAGAGTTCTCACAGAGGTATTCAGGTCCATATGTTGTTAACACACTAAACACACTTGCTCTCTTGTCTTTGCTTATATTGTTGCTCTCTAGAAAGGGCCTCCCCACTGCCTCTCACCCATTCATTTGTTCAGTAAATAATCTGAATATCTATTTGGTGTACTGTTGGCTCTGGAAATACTATAGTGAAAAATGCATAGTACTTGACTTCTTTGTGTCTCTGTTGGGGAAGGATCTGTTGCTTCCTACTCTACCATCTTGTTAATATCACTCCTCTAATGATTTTTATTTTATTTTTTTCTTTTCAGACGGAGTCTCACTTTGTCATCCAGGCTGGAGTGCAGTGGCACGATCTTGGCTCACTGCAACCTCCACATTCCAGGTTCAAGTGATTCTCCTGCCTCAGCTTCCCGATTAGCTGGGATTACAGGCGTGTACCACCACACCCAGCTAATTCTTGTATTTTTGGTAGAGACGGGTGTTTCACCATGTTGGCCAGGCTGGTCTGAAACTCCTAACCTCAAGTGATCCACCTGCCTTGGCTTCCCAAAGTGCTAGGATTACAGGTGTGAGCCACTGTGCCCGGCCATGATTTTTAAAGCATTTTATTTAGCATTGGATGAAATGGTAGCTGCTCCGAAATAACTTATCTTCTGGCTAGGAAGACAAGATTTATAAATTAAAACTATCAATATTTGGTAGACTATAATAAGTGAGGGGTTTATGCCATAATCCCCAAAGAAACAATCCTGCATGTTAAAATCTCAAAAGATAAAAAATCCTGAAGTCTAAAATCTCCAAAATCACAATCTTGAAAGATAAAAATCCTGAAAGTATAGTTCTGGAAAAAAAAAAAACTTAGAAAATTATTTAAAAGACATTTATTTACTCTTTATTTGATTTTTAAAGACAGGGTCTCACTGTCTGTTGCCACAGGCTGGAATGCGGTGGCTATTCACAGATGCAATCACAATGCCCTACAGCCTTGAACTCCTGGGCTCATTCTGCCTTACTCTGCCTCCCAAGTAGCTGGGACTACAGGCACACACCACCCTGCCCAGATCATTTACCTTTTTTTTTTTTTTTTTTAAGATAAGAGTTTTGCTCTTGTTGCCCAGGCTAGAGGGCAATGGTGCATCTTGGCTCACTGCCACCTCCGCCTCCCGGGTTCAAGTGATTCTTCTGCCTCAGCCTTCAGAGTAGCTGAGATTACAAGCGTCCGCCACCAAGCACAGCTAATTTTTGTATTTTTAGTAGAGACTGGGTGTCACCATGTTGGCCAGGCTGTTCTCATGACCTCAAGTGATCCACCCACCTCGCTCCCAAATTGCTGGGATTATAGGCATGAGCCACTACACCTGGCCAATATTTTGTATTTTTATTAGAGGCAGAGTTTTACCACGTTGCCCAGACTGGTCTTGAACTCCTGAGCTCAGGCAATCCACCTACCTCGGCCTCCCAGACTGCTATGATTACAGGTACGAGCCACCACGCTAAGCCTATTTCTTTTAAAGATAGTGTTTTGCTTTGTTACCCAGGTTGGACTTGAACTCCTGGGCTCAAATGATTCTCCCAGCTCAGCCTCCCAAGTAGCTGAGACTACAGGTGTGTGCCATTGTGCTCAGCTGAAAAATTTTATCTTCTGCACATGCAGATACACAAAAAAGACATCTCTTCATTTATTGAGGAAGTTTCAACCATTTTTTTCGACACACACAATGCTTATACACAAAGCCAACATGATAATGCACTTTTTTTGAGTCATATTTATAAAATGCATAAAACAAATTATAATTCTCTAAAAGCCTTTATATAATTTATACTTTTATTACTGGAAATGAGGCACAGATGAAATATATAGCACAGTGAATTGTAAAAAATAGTGCTAGCAAAGTTACTGACTGGTTCGAAAATAATTATGTGAATGGTAGGATAAGAAGACACATACTTAGCAGGGAGTAGTAGCCCATGCCTGTAGTACCAGCTACTCAGGAGGCTGAGGCAGGAGAATTGCTTGAACCCAGGAGGTGGAGGTTGCAGTGAGCCGAGATCTCCGGGTACAATGGCACACACCTGTAATTCTAGCTGGTTGAGATAGAGGCACAATGATCACTTGAACCCTGGAGTTTGAGGCTGTAATACACTATGCTTGTGTCTGTGAATAGCCCCTGCACTGTGGCCTAGGCAACATAGTGAGACTCCATCACATATATATATATAAAACATATTCATATATATAGTATTTATATATATGAATAAATAAACAAGCTGACTAGTGGAATAAAAAACTTAAGAAAAAACAAAAAAACTAAAAATAAAATTTAACATATGAAAAATGTGTTACAGAAATAAATTATGGGCACTTAGTTGCACAGAGGTCTCCCATAAGACCTAGTCAACTTTCACAATAATTTAACTATATTTTGAAGTCTTGCATCATAATGAAAAGCTGTGAATGAAAAGAAAGATAGGTTTTTTTTCTTTTAGGGCATGGCTCTCCTTGTGGAATACATTCACATATACATCGACATGATATACACAGACATAAGCATTTCCTATTAAATATGCCCATCTTTTGTGCCATACTTTTATTTGTTTTGGGTATACAGAAATCCATTCCACGTGAAATAATATACAGACCACAGAATTGGCACAAATAATACTGGTAATTGAATAGCAACACCGTTGTGTATGTATCTTCTTTTTTTTTTTATTTTTGAGATGGAGTGTCACTGTGTCACTCTGTCACCCAGGCTGGAGTGCAGTGGCACAATCTCGGTTCACTGCAACCTCCACCTCCCGAGTTCAAGTGATTCTCCTACCTCAGCCTCCCGAGTAGCTGGGACTGCAGGTGTGGGCCACCATGCCTGGCTAAGTATATGTCTTCTTATCCTACCATGCACATAATTATTTTCAAACCCATCAGTAACTTTGCTAGTTTTTTTAGGCAAATGTGGCTTTAATTCATTAAAAGTTCCTGGAATTTCATCAGCTGGAAGGAATGCTATTACAGACAAGTGATGCATTTTTATTTTTATTTTCTTTTTAGAGACAGGGTCTTGCTCTGTCACCCAGGCTGGAGTGCAGTGACATGATCTTGGCTCACTGCAACCTCTGCCTCCCAGGCTCAAGTGGTTTTCATGACTGAGCCTCCCAAGTAGCTGAGATTACAGGCAGATGCCACCACACCTGGCCAATTTTTGTATTTTTGGTAGAGACGGGGTTTTGCCACGTTGGCCAGGCTGGTCTCAAACTTGTCACCTCTGGTAATACACCCGCCTTGGCCTCCTGAAGTGCTGAGATTACAGGCGTCAGCCACCACCCCTGGCCAAACGATGCTTTTTTTTTTTTTTTTTTTTTTTTTTTTTTTGGGGTTGTAGGGTCGGGGGTTTGCCCGGGTTGGGGGGCCTGGGCC
>CAUYLG010060019.1:0-37925 GCA_963573385.1 Cacajao melanocephalus
CAGGCTGGAGTGCAGTGGCGCAATCTCGGCTCACTGCAACCTCTGCCTCCTGGATTCAAGTGTTTCTCCTGCCTCAGCCTCCAGAGTAACTGTGATTACAGGTACACGCAACCACGCCTGGCTAATTTTTCTATTTTTAGTAGAGATGGGGTTTCTCCATGTTGGCCAGGCTGGTCTCGAATTCCTGACCTCAAGTGATCCGCCTACCTCAGCCTCCCAAAGTGCTGAGATTACAGGCGTGAGCCACCACACCCGGCCTAAGCATTTAGATCTGTAATATTTATATAAACAGTTGACTGTGTTTGTAACTAAAAATTAACCCTGATTACTTATGACAGGCTTTTCCTTACAAGAACTCAGTTTTTAAAAAATTGATTACATCAGTAATTTCCTTCAATGCCTGTGATATTGACAGGTAACATGCTTATTTTACAAAGACTGAAAGGTAGAGAAATCATCTCCAAAGACGCTGCTAACCCATCAGTGCATGGAACAGAGACCAGAGATCTAGTGACCAGATAAGCCCTGACAATCAACCAGCTGACTGTCTTTCTCTCTCTCTCTCTCTCACACACACACACACATACACACACACACACGCACGTGCACATACACACACACGCACACTGTCTACACCAACAGATTTTCGAGGTTGGAGAAAGCATGTTCGATCACAATCCAGTCTTCCGGTCCCCTTTTTACTTTTCCATTACTGGTCATTTCTCCAACGTGCTTAGCTTTCAACAAAACAGCATAAATAATTTAAACCATCATAAAAAGCACTATACATACAGAAGGATGGAAGATTTAGAGACTCTGCTGGAAACCAGCAAGACCACGGTTCCTTTATTCATCCTGGGATCCCACAGGGGTTGGAAATGACGGAAGCAAAGCTCTTCCTGGTGTTTCTTTATTCTCCCAAGAGTGGCTTATAGCATTTGAGGGCAGGGAAAAAAGGCTGAGCTGCAGTGATTTCAATGAGAGGCTGTGTGGTCGCAGGATAGTAACATAACCTCTCTGAATTTCTGTTTCTTCATCTGTAGAGTGAGTATCTACCACAGGGTTCTAGGGATTATTAGATGGAGGGCTTTTCTTGTTTGTTTGTTTTTGAGATGGACTCTCAGTCTGTTGTCCAGGCTGGAGTGCAGTGGTGCAATCTCACCTCACTGCAACCTCTGCCTCCCAGTTCAAGTGATTCTCCTGCCTCAGCCTCCCAAGTAGCTGGGATTACAGGTGCACATCACCACGCCCAGCCAATTTTTGTATTTTTAGTAGAGATGGGGTTTCGCTATGTTGGCCAGGCTGGTCTCAAACTCCTGACCTCACATGATCCACCCACCTTGGCCTCCCAAACTGTTGAGTTTACAGGCGTGAGCCACTGCTCACAGCCAGATGGAGTTGTAATCTACAGCACTGAAGTAGAGAGGACAGAACAGAGAGGGACGTGGATGGAACCGAGAAACCACATAGAGACTGAGCGATCCTGAGGAGAAAGAGGCGTTTGGGTTCCGGGAGAGGAGGTGGTGGCAGCTTGGAGGAGGGGAAGCTGAGAGAGGCTGTCATGTCTTCTGCCTGCCTCCATTACCCCTAGTCCTGCACCTCTCACAAGCAACCCAGGGTGCAGGAGGAATTTCAGGGAGGCACAGATGCCTGGCTGTGTTGAGAGGAGCAGAGAGATGGCTGACATCGGTAGACAGGCTGACTCGAAGTGTTCCCTTCTCTCCATTCCCTGAGGACCAGCCGATTAAAACAAACGTAAGGCCAGGCACGGTGGCTCACACCTGTAAACCCAGCAGTATGGGAGGCCAAGGCGAGCAGATCACTTGAGTCCAGGAGTTGGAGACCAGCCTGGGCAACGTAGTGAAACTCCATCTCTACAGAAAAATACAAAAATTACGCCAGGCACAGTGGCTCACGCCTGTAATCCCATCACTTTGGGAGGCCAAGACTTGTGGATCACCTGAGGTCAGGAGTTCGAGACCAGCCTGGCCAACTGACAAAACCCCCTTCCTGCTAAAAATACAAAATTAACCAAGTGTGGTGGTGCATGCCTGTAATCCCAGCTACTTGGGAGTCTGAGACAAGAGAAACGCTTGAACTCGGGAGGTGGAGGCTGCAGTGAGTTGAGATCACACCACTGTATTCCAGCCTGGGTGAGACAGAGTGAGACTCACCTGGCCTTTGTTATTTATTTATTTATTTATTTAGAGACACTGTCTAACTCTGTTGCCCAGGCTGAAGTGCAGTGGTGCAATCTTGGCTCACTGCAGCCTCAGCCTTCTGGGTTCAAGCGATTCTCCTGCCTCAGTCTCTTGAGTAGCTGGGATTACAGGCATGCACCACCACACTTGGCTAATTTTGTATTTTTAGCAGGAAGGTGGTTTTGTCATGTTGGCCAGGCTGGTCTTGATCTCCTGACCTCGTGATCCACCCGCCTCGGCCTTCCAAAGTGCTGGGATTACAGGTGTGAGCCACCGCGCCTGGCAGAATTCTGTTCTTTAAAGACCAAGATTACATTCTCACTTAGAAAACTTCAATTTGATTCCACCACATCCTGACTACCACCGTATAGTTTTCTCTATTCTTTCATTTACCCCTTCCTCATTACTTTATTGTACGTAAAGTAACTGGTTATATGCGCACAAGCATATTGCATTCTTTTTTAACTAAACAGCCAGTTATATGTTTTGATTGACATCAAGTGGAGACGAAATAGGGAAAACACTGTTTCTGTGAAAATACCCCCTTTTTCCATGAGTGGCATGCTCATTCAGCTCTTCTCTTTATATTCCAGTAAATTATTTTGCTCTCACTGTTAAAAAAACACACACACACACACATGAAAATCCTTGTGGCCGGGTACGGTGGCTCACGCCTGCAATCCCAGCACTTTGGGAGGCCACCGAATGTGATTGAGAGATTTTTGTTACAAACTCAAAAAGTGCTTTCCTTCTTTCTTTTGAGACACAGTCTTGCTCTGTTGCTCAGGCTGGAGTGCAGTGATCTTGGCTCACTGCAACCTCCACCTCCTGGGTTCAAGCCATTCTCCTGCCTCAGCCTCCCAAGGAGCTGGGATTATAGGCATGCACCACCATACCCAGCTAACTTTGTTGTATTTTTAGTAGAAACGGGGTTTCACCCTGTTGACCAGGCTGGTCTTGAACTTCTGACCTCAGGAGATCTGCCCACCTTGGCCTCCCAAAGTTCTGGGATTACAGGCGTGAGCCACCACACTGGCCCCATTTGGCTTCTTTCATTGCCTGTAGAAAAATGTGAGATGACTGGCAACAAACAAACGAACAACAAAAAATAAATAAATTAGAAATGTCTTCTGGTCAGAAATCGAAAACAGTGCACTTTCAGGAAGATAACTAAAGATAGGGTCAAAAATGTGACTGCAGTCCAGGCACGGAGGCTCACTTCTGTAACCCCAGCACTTTGAGAGGCCGAGGCACATGGATCCCCTAAGATCAGGAGTTCGAGACCAGCCTGGCCAACATGGTGAGACCCTGCCTCTTCTAAAAATACAAAAATTAGCCAGGAGTGATGGCTCATGGCTGTAGTCCCAGCTACTCAGAAGGCTGAGGCACGAGAATCACTTGAACTCAGGAGGCGGAGGTTGCAGTGAGCTGATATGATCCCATTTCACTTCAGCCTGGAGACAGAGTGAGATTCAGTCTTAAAAAAAAAAAAAAGTGACTGCAGAATCCTTTATTAAGAACTCAGAATGATTTAAGAGTTTCATAAGTAATCCAAAATAGAGAAGAGTTTATCCAGAAGAGACTTGTGACTATGACTTTTGTCTAATAGAGCAAACTCCAGGAAGATTCATAGAAAACCCACAAAACTTTAAGATAACTGGTCTGGTCTAAGTGCCTCCAGCTTAAATGAAAAGGGACAGGACAGAGAAAGCACAACATGAAAGGGACTTTTAACTCCCAACATATACATATATAAATAAGCAGGAAACACATGAAAAGGCTTGTTGCAAGCTCAGTTTTTGTTTTGTTTTGTTTTATGGAAAAGGAAGAAAAGATTCAGAGGAAAAAAAAAAGAGCCAAGAGGGTGGAGCTGAGAGGCTTGGTGAAAAATTCCTGGGCTGTAGGACTGAGCCCTGAACAAGGAACTGGTGACATGTGCCTGGCTGGATTTCAGAATAATAATAATAATTATTATTATTTCTGAGATGGGGTCTTGCTCTGTTGCCAGGCTGGAGTGCAGTGGCACAATCTCAGCTCACTGTAACCTCCACCTCCTGGGTTCAATCAATTCTCCTGCTTCAGCCTCCTGAGTAGCTGGGATTACAGGCACACACCACGACGCCCAGCTAATTTTTGTGTTTTTAGTAGAGACGGGGTTTCACCATGTTGGCCAGATGGTTTCGATCTATTGACCTCGTGATCTGCCTGCCTCAGCCTCCCAAAGTGTTGGGATTATAGGCATGAGCCACAGCGCCTGGCCCCAGAATTATTAATACTGTGGACCAGAGACTCCTATTAATTATTAACACTATTGACCCATGACTCCTATGGTACCCATGACTCCAAATGGTACCCCATAGGAGTCACGGGTCCATAGTGTTAATAATTCACTTTTTGAACAGGAGCATTCAAAATGGGTTTCCCATACCTGTCCCATCATTGCATGTGTTGCTTGTGTGTATGGACATGGTGTTTGTGTGTGCATGTGGTGTGTGTGTGTGCGTGTGTGTACATGGTGTGTGCACGTGGTTGTGTGCGTGTGGTGTGTGTGCCTGTGGTGTGCGTGCATGTGGTTGTGTGCATGTGGTGTGTGTGTATGTGGTGTGTGTGCACGTGTGTACATGGTGTGTGTGCACATGGTTGTGTGCATGTGGTGTGTGTGCACGTGGTTGTGTGCATGTGGTGTGTGTGTGCACATGTGTGTCTGTGTGGTGTGTGCATGTGATGTGTATGTGTGAATGTGTGTGCAGGTAACTTGTATCTTTCATGAACAGATCTTTAGATCCAGAAGATTAACACTCAAGGAACTACATTTACAGAATCCCTTCTGAGAAACCTCATCTGCAGCTGGACTTGATTTCAATGATGAGATGCTGGACTTCAAGCTGATGCCCTAACAGGATGAAGTTTGGGAATCTCACAGGAAGGAAGGACTGCATCATTTTGTAGGTATGAGGAATGTAAATTCTTTCTAGAAGGGGAATGTGGCAGATCTGATCTGCAAGATGGGCAGAACAATGTCTCCCATCCCAGAAGCTCTTCTCACACTGTGATGTTGACCTCCTTCCCAGCATGAGACGGTTCTGCATTTCTTCCCCTTGAATCCAGGCAGGCTTGTGACTGCTGCTGAAGTGACACTGTGTGACTTCCAAGCCTAGGCTGGAACAGGCAATACACAGCTTCTGTCTGGTCCTCTGGGAAGCTTGCTCTTGGATCTCCCAGAACTGTGGGGGATAAAACCACTGTTATTGTACCAAGCCACTCCATTTTGGGGTGATTTTATTATAAAGCAACATGATACAACTAGAAGAACAACTATATGAAGAGATTAATTCATTCAACTAATATATTTGCCTGGCACACTTATAGGTGCTGAGGATACAGAAAAAATTAAAATCTCTGCCCGCACTGAGCTTACATTCCAGCGGCGGGGAGAGACGGTAAACCAGTATATAATAGATACAGCATGTTAGACAGTGGCAAACGCCAAGGAGAAAATGCAAAGAAAGAATAGCAAGGGATGGCAAGGTTAGGTGAATAAATGACAATTTTAAATAGGGTGGACTCCCCAAGGTGATATTTGAGTAAAGATCTAAAGCAAATAAAGGAGTGACTGACCCACATGTCCGTCTGTGGGAAGAGGATTCTTCGTACAGAAAGGAGTAAGACTAGTCCCCTTGCAGGGGTGGAGAGCAGTGAGGCCAGGATGGCTGAGTGGCTGCAGTAGGGGAAGAGTCTTCTAAAGTGCTGGGATTACAGGTGTGAGCCACCATGCCCGGTCGAGCAGAGAGATTTGTGGACAGATTGGACATAGAAGGAGAGCACAACAGTGGCGTGAAGGAGGACTTGAAGGTTTGTGGCCTGAGCAACTTGGAAGGATGGAGTTGTCATTTACTGTGATGAGGAGACTAAGAGGAGTGGGCCGGGGGATGTGCATGGAGTTCAGGTTGGGATATATTAAGTCTGAGAGCCTTTTTTTTTTTTTTGAGATGGAGTCTGGCTCAGTTGCCAGGCTGGAGTGCCGTGGTGGAATCTTGGCTCACTACAACCTCCACCTCCTGGATTCAAGTGATTCTCCTGCCTCAGCCTCCCCAGTAGCTGGGACTACTGGTGTGAACCACCACACCCAGCTAATTTTTGTACTGTTAGTAGTTACGGGGTTTCACCACGTTGGTGAGGATGGTCTCGATCTCTTGACCTCATGATCTGCCCACCTTGGCCTCCCAAAGTGCTGGGATTACAGGCGTGAGCCACTGCGCCCAGCCCTGAGGGTCTTTTAGTCATCTGAGATGTCCAGGGTGTGCAGTACAGGAAACTTGAGATACACATTTGGGATCAACATGAGTGGCTAGTAATGAATGAAAGCCGTGAGATTGAAGTTATCTAATCATTTAAAATGGGGGTTAGGTCTAGAGCTGACCTCAAGGCCAAAGTCCCTTCCAGAACGCTATGCTGCCTCTCCTTGGGCATTCTGAGTTATTCTGAACTTGTAGATTCTGGAACACTGCCATAGAGCAGGAATGGGGAAGAGATGAGGCTGGAAAGGTCAAATGGCCTAAATTCATGTGCCAGCTCCACTACACGGTGGTTGTGGAGGATTAATTAATACATGTAAGAGTGGCTTGCACATAGAATAGGCTCACACATGCAGATTATCATCACTGACTCAGAATGACTTTCTTCACCCACACTAGCTGATACCAGCATCAAGCTCGTAGGCCACAACGTCTCCTTCAATCAAAAACGTACCTTGGCCAGGCGCGGTGGCTCACGCCTGTAATCCCAGCACTTTGGGAGGCTGAGGTGGGCGGATCACGAGGTCAAGAGATCGAGACCATCCTGGCCAACATGGTGAAACCCCGACTCTCCTAAAAGTACAAAAAATTAGCCGGGCGTGGCGGTGCGTGCCTGTAGTCCCAGCTACTCAGGAGGCTGAGGCAGGAGAATTGCTTGAAACCGGAAAACGGAAGTTGCAGTGAGCCGGGATCGGGCCACTCCACTCCAGCCTGGCAACACAGCGAGACTCTGTCTAAAAAAAAAAAAAAAAAAAAACGTACTGAGGCTGGGCTTGGTGGCTCATGCTTGTAATCCCAGCACTTTGGGAGGCCGAGTTAGGTGGCTCACTTGAGGTCAAGAGTCTGACCTCTGACCAGCCTGGCCAACATGGTGAAACTCTGTCTTTACTTACAGGAAAAAAACAAAAAGACCGGAGGTGGTGGTGCATGCCTGTAATCCCAGCTATTCAGGAGGCTAAGGCAGGAGAATCGCTTGAATCTGGGAGGCAGAGGTTGCAATGAGCCGAAGTCACACCACTGCACTCCAGCCTGGGTGACAGAGCGAGACTCTGTCTGAAAAAAACCAACCAACCAACCAACCAACCAAGCAAAAAAAGTACCTAGTCAAATGAGCCTATTCATGTCACTTTCACCCCAACCAAAGCACTATGAAATTCACTACTTGATGTACCAAACCCAGAGGTTACAAAAAGTGACTGATGTGCTCAGCCTTTTTTCAAGATATTCAATCAATATCTTTTTAAAACCTATGCCACTCTGAGCCACAACACAAGGCAGAAGTTATTTTAATCGTCTTTCTCTCAAGGATCATTTCTCTTCTGCCAATCTGATTCTCTTACTTGACAATCTTCCCTTTAGTCAAGACCTACTTTTAATATATTTTGGGATTTATTTCAACATCCACAATTAACAGACTGCAGACAAACACAAAACAGCAACTCTTGAGACTGTAAAAATAGAAACCCAAACCATCTTCCTTCCCCCTAGAGATAGTACAGGCAGGAGACTGACTGCATCTCTGTCCTACCCGGCAGGTCCTTGAAACCTCTGAATTATTCAAAATGACAAGTGCATATGGTGGTATAAAGTGGCATGTTATTACATTCAGGGGGGACAACTGGAGGATTAAAGTCAGAGTTTGGAATCTGGAGAGACAAGCAGTCCACACTGGTGAGATAAACACAAACAAAATCAGGCAAGACCAGTAGTATCATAATTCTATAGGCACCAAACTTAGATATGTAAGTTTAGTAAAAAGTAAACCCAATTAAGGCCAGGCATGGTGGCTCATGTCTGTAATCCCAGCACTTTGGGAGGCTGAGGCAGGTGGATCACGAGGTCAAGAGATCGAGATCATCCTGGCCAACATGCTGAAACCCCACCTCTACTAAAAATACGAAAATTAGCTGGGCATGGTGGCATGCACATGTAGTCCCAGCTACTCAGGAGGCCGAGGCAGGAGAATCGCTTGAACCCAGGAGGCAGAGGTTGCAGTGAGCTGAGATCACGCCACTGCACTCCAGCCTGGGCAACAAAGCGAGACTGTCTCATAAAAAAAAGAAAAAAGAAAAAAAAAGTAAACCCAATTAAACAGAATTATCTGCATGGTCAGAATGTGGATTTATTTTCTTCTTTTTGCTTATATTGTCTAAAATTTTTGCTATCGTGAACTTTTTCCTTAGTTTTTCATTTCATATATATATGTAATTTTTTTTTTTTGAGATGCGGTCTCAGTCTGTTGCCCAGGCTGGAGTGCAGTGACGCGATCTCAGCTCACTGCAACATCTGCCTCTCAGGTTCAAGCGATTCTTCTGCCTCAGCCTTCCAAGGTTGTTGGAATTATAGATGCCCAACTCCACACCGGGCTAATTTTTGTATTTTTTAGTAGACACAAGGTTTCACCATGTTGGCAAGGGGGACCTCAGGTACCCACCCGCCTCATCCTCCCAAAGTGCTAGGATTACAGGCCACTGCACCTGGCCTTCATTTTTGAATATATCTATTTTTTAAAAAAGAGTCAGTGTCTCACTATGTTGCCTAGGCTGGTCTCAATTTCCTGGGTGCAAGTGATTCTTCCATCTTGGCCTCACAAAGTGCTGGGATTACAGGTATGCGCCACCACACCTGGCCAAGTTGTTTAGTTCAAATGTGCTCAAGAGAAGCAGGCATAGAGACTGAGGGCTCTGAAGCCTGGACACCTGGTTCTTAGCCAAGCAGCCGGGTTATGTTGGGTAAGTTATCTACCCTCTCTACATCCCACCCACTGATCTATTCTTAAAAAACTGGGATAGGCAGGGAGTGCTGGCTCATTCCTGTAATCCCAGCATTTTGGGAGGCTGAGGCAGGAGGACCACCTGAGCCCAGGACTTCAGGACCAGCCTGGGCAACACAGTAAGACCCTGTCTCTATTTTTTTAAAAAGACGAAGGCTGGGCGCGGTGGCTCATGCCTGTAATCCCAGCACTTTGGGAGGTGAAGGCGGGTGGATCATGAGGTCAGGAGTTCGAGACCAGCCTGGCCAACATGGTGAAACCCTGTCTGTACTAAAAATACAAAAATTAGTTGGGCATAGTGGCAAGTGCCTGTAATCCCAGCTACTTGGAAGGCGGAGGCAGGAGAAGCACTTGAACCCAGGAGATGGAGGTTGCAGTGAGCCAAGACTGAGTCATTGCATTCCAGCCTGGGCGAAAGAGTGAGATTCTGCCTCAAAAAAAAGAAAAAAAAAACCCTAGAATAGAGCTGTGGTGGCTCAGTTCAGTTGTCCTGGAGCTTGAGGAGGCAAGGCTATGTGTTCGAGGCCAGCCTGGGCAACAGAGAGAGCTCTCATCCCTTTAAAAAAAAAAAGGGGGGCAGGCACGGTGGCTCATGCCTGTAGTCCCAGCACTTTGGGAGGCCGAGGCGGGCGGATCACCACGCCAGGAGATCAAGACCATCCTGGCCAACATGGTGAAACCCCGTCTCTACTAAAAAAATACAAAAAAAATTAGGTGGGTGTGGTGGCACACACCTGTAGTCCTAGCTACTTGGGAGGCTGAGGCAGAATTGCTTGAACCCGGGAGGAGATTACAGTGAGCCGAGATTGCGCCACTGCACTACAGCCTGGTGACAGTGCGAGACTCCATCTCAACAAAAAAATGTAATTGACACTCGATATTAACATCACACTCTTCTAAAAAAAAATAAATAAAAATTAAAAAACAACCCTAGAATAAGAGTATTGTCTTCCTAGAGGCTGAAACTCTCAATGTCAACGCCTTGAAGCACCTGGCGTGCAGGCAATGCTGTCTCAGTGTTTGCTATGATTACTGCTATTTGTGGTTCTTACACAAGCGGATAGAAATGGTTGCCTGAACTGGAGAGCCTAAGAAAAATGCCAATAAAATGGGTTGGATTTGAGGAAGAATCTTGAAGGTCTGGGAAGATACTTGGGATAAGGCAGGGAAACTCAAGAAAGGCGGAAGACTGAATATGACCAAGCTTACCCCTCAAATCAGCCAACAGTGAAATGAGAACCAAATGTAGCATTAAGATTGACAGGAAGGAGAAAGTTTTCTTTTAAAAATAGCAACTCCTAATTGGAACCAGGCAAGATAATTCACCACATGCAAACTCATTTGGCTCGTTTACCCACCCACCCTGTCCCTTTTTTTTTTTTCCACAAAAAAGAATAGACTCAAAGAAGATTTCTTCTGAATGTGTATCACCATTTATTGTAGTTTGCGTTAGGAATTGAACAGAGGACATTGTCTGTGGAGGGGGAAAAAAGGAAAAGAAAAAAGAAAGTATGTTTTTTAATAGACTTAATTTCTTCAAAAACACTTTATGGTTTCAAATCCTTTTTTACCCCAAAGGAAATTCAAGAATTCAAGTATGTTAAGTAGGGAGCAGTAATACAAAAAGTCTTACACTTGTGTGTGCGTGTGGCTGTGTTTGTCTGTGTGTGTTTAAACTGGCAGACATACTCCCACATCCCTGCACCCTCTTTTGCTTTGGTAAGGCCAAACACATCATACAAATGACCCTGCCTCAAACTCACACACCCAAGGGTTGAGGAATTCAATTACCTCCAGAGGATAACTGTAAAGGTTTCGAACTGTCATGTAGCATTAAAAAAAAAACCCAACCCTCATCTCCCCAAAATACCGTTAAGTCACGTAAGTCCTGATACACTTACACCCCTTAGATTTTGCTGCAACTGCTCCTCAGATTCCTAAGAGAGGGCTTATTATAAGGACCAGAGCAGCAAGATTTTATTTTGTTTAGAATTAAAAAATCTTAAAGGGACGTTTCAAAAGAAAAAAAAAAAACTGAAATTCAAATTCTGAAAATATCTTGCCTTTTTTATTAATCATGTCATCTAACACCAATTAAAAAAACAAATATGTGAATATGATATAAAAATACGATCCCAGGATTAACACTTGGTAGCAGGCACAGTTATCTCACAGAATATATGTTTGGAGGGCCAGGGAAAGGAGTTTATTTTTGTTTTTGCTTCTCTTAAAAAAATCCACAGCAGTGCAAGTAGGGTCAGGAGACGGGAAGAGGGGAGAAAAGATTCTTTAGCAGCAAAATGTCCAAGGTTCTCTAATCACAATCAAATCAACGGATATTGGATTAAAAAAGAATTCATGAAGGGATGCTGCCCAGACCCATTAGCCATCACTAAAAGACTTCCGTTGCCCCAAACTGTGATATACGAAGGACGTGCTTTATTACACACGCAACCATGAAACTTGTCCCTTAAGCTTTTGACCGTGTTTGTCACTTAAATATATGTACAGGAATCGGGCTCCTCTTCTCATCCATGTCCTTTCAGGTCTCAGTGTTTGCTGGCTCTGGGTGGGCCTGGGGTGGTTTGCCACATTTGGCCTCCAACACGTGAACAGCAGCTTCGCCGCGGCCGCTGCTTCTGCTCGCCTCGTTGGCCTTGGCTGTGTCTAGCAGAGGGTGGGCGGTGGGGACGGTTTAGTGATCGCTGTTCTGTTTCTCTCTCATCCACGCCTGAATCTGCTCTTTCAGTTCTGGCACTGAGAAAAGAAAAAAAAGGAGGATTAATGCCCCAGACGGGAGGGCTATTCCTGAGAGAGGATGCTTGTCGCTCTGTATAAATGGGAAGAAAAGGCCATTCATTCCTTCATTGAGCCGAAGATGGCAGAAGAATGGGGCATGAGAGGGAAGGACCGCAGGGAAAAAGGGCCAAGAGTGTTTTGGGTCTTTTCTACAGAGTGTCATAAACCAGGTAGTTTCTGGATTTAATAAATTTCCCTTCTGCTTCATCTCCGATATGCGGCTTGGGCTTTGTCTCCTGGCACTGACGCCAGCGCTGCACCTCAAACCGTGCCCTCCTCTACCTGGTTCCAGCATGCTCTCTGTCAGCGTCTGCCGGTTGAAGGGGTCCGTGGGGGAGTTGAGCAGGTGCCGCAGGATGATGGCGCGGTCCATGATGGTGCCGGAGGGCAGTCGCACGGGGTCAGTCATGAGGGTGTCCATCAGAGGATCTGCAGGGACAAAGCAAAGCAAACTCTTAGCTAATAAGAGAGCCCAGAGCTGAAAATGAAAACAAAACAAGCCCCTTCTACCAGCGAAAAATCCATCCAAAGGAACAGCAATCAAAGGACCCTGTGAGGCCCCCAGGTTTAGAAGAAAATCAGCCTTCAATAAAGGGATATACATTGCCTTTTGTAGAGGGGAAGGCATTCCTTTGTCAGCTACTGCTGGGGGAAGGGAACAGAGAAGAAAGACCCTGGGACAGACCCAGCAGCAGGCCCCACAGGCTCTGTGGTGAGGACGCAGGCTGGAATCCTTTGTCTTAGGACTTCTTGGAATTCTTTGAAAATGTGAATCCTCACTTGCAAAGGCAGCCCTGCCCTTAAAATCTTCAGGCCTGTTATCTGGTTTTAACTCAGGCTTCTTCCTCTCAATTTACAATATGAGCTAAAAATAGGCAAATGTAATTTAAGACAGATGGTCTCAAAAAGCAGCTCTAGCAAACCATTAAAAAATTAATAGCACAGGATGCCCTCTTGTAATGTTATCGATTTCCAGTTAACTCAAAAGAAATCAGCATGAAAAAGACAAGTCCACTTGCCTCTGAACTCGTCAGGAGCATCGCTGTAGTCGATTTCTGCGCGTGCGTTCTTGGCCACTATCTCCTCCACTTTCTCGGCGAGCAGCTTAAATTTTTCTATCGCTATTGTAGATTTGATCCCTGCCTTCCGCATCTTTGAAATAACTTCTTCAAACAATTCCTTACTGTAGGATCTCTGCAAAGGAGGAATGGCAACGTGAGACATAAATGTGTTTGAGGTGGAAAAAAGCAAGCTGCAGAAAATATCCAAAGTATGATCCATTTGTGGATTTTTCCCCTCTAAAAAGCCCTAAAATTATATATACTTATATATTATATATATCCCAGTCTTTATGCATTTATAGCCACGTAAAAGTATGCACTTTTTATGCTTACAAATGCATAAAGACTGGAATAATTTGTGCCAAACTGTACGAGGTCACTCCCTCTGGGGAGGGCTGCAGGATTGAGGCAGATGGGATTTTTTTTTGAATTTTTACAGCTAGCATGCATTTCTTCTAAAGTTTAAACATTAAAAAGAGAAGGAAATCTAGTCTATTTCAGTCCTTGTGGGGCACTGTGCCCTAGCAGCCTATAAGAAAGAGGAGGTGAAAATTTCAGCTCTCTTCCACGAAGGTAAGCATGGTAAAAACAATGCAATATTGTTCATACTCTAGAGGAGCTTTCTCCCGCTCACTTTCAAGCCTCCTTCAAGCTCTTTTAGTTCAGCACTAGCACATGTCAGGCGCTCCACGGACGTTAGACCACCCTGATGAACCAACGAATAGGCCTGGGAGCAGACACGATTTATGTCCCCAGGAAGCGAAGATGTGGGGTGGAGGACAGGCGCTCACAATGGACCCAGACAAACCTGAACTTGAATTCTGGCTCTACCAGCTACCAGTTGTGTGGCCTTCGGCAAATCTGAACTCTCTCAAGCCCAGGTTCTTTGAGTGTAAAATGTACAGAGTAACGTCTACCTTACAGGTGTCTAATTCATAAAAATCACTGCCATGCCAAACAGCAAAGTATGCTGTATTTTGTATTTATAGTAAAACATATATGGCAAAAACACTGGCCACTTGCTTAGTGATAACATACATCTGTATTTGCATCACCATCACTAAACAAGAGGCCAGTGTTTTTGTCATATATGTTTTACTATAAATAAATAAATAAACATTTTGAGACAGACTCTCATTCTGTCACTCAGGCTGGAGGGCAGTAGTGCAATCATGGCTCACTGCAGCCTCAAACTCCTAGGCTCAAGCGATCCTCTCACCTTAGCCACACAAGTAGCTGGGATTACAGGTGCATGCCACTATACCTGGTTAATTTTAATTTTAATTTTTAAGATGGAGTCTCACTCTGTCACCCAGGCCGTACTGCAGTGGCATGATCTCGGCTCACTTAAGCCTCTGCCTCCTGGGTTCAAGCGATTCTCCTGCATCAGCCTCCCAAGTAGCTGGGATTACAGGTGGGAGCTACCATGCCTGGCTAATTTTTTTTTTTTCCTTTCAAAGAAGCTGATTATGAATAATTTTTTTTCTATTTTTAGTAGAGACGAGGTTTCACCATGTTGGCCTGGCTGGTCTGAAACTCCTGGCCTGAGGTGATCTGCCCGACTTGGCTTCCCAAAGTGCTGGAATTACAGGCGTGAACCATTGCGTCTGGCCTACACCTCTTTTCTTTATAAAGTACCCAACCTCGGGTATTTCATGTATAGTGATGCAACGGACTAACACAAGAATATCTGCAAATCATTTATCCAATGATACATGTATCATCTGATATCACCTAGAACCCAGAATAAAGAACTCTTCCAACTCAACAAAAAAAAACACAAACAACCCAATTAAAAAGTGGGCAAAGAACATGAATAGACATTGCTCCCAAGAAAATATAAAAATGGACAGCAAGCACATGAAAAGGTGTTCAACGTTATTTGTCATTAGGGAAATACAAATCAAAACCACAATGAAATACTACTTCACTCCCACTAGGATGGGTATTTAAGAAACAAAAACAGGCCAGGCACGGTGGCTCACGCCTGTAATCCTAGCACTTTGGGAGGCCGAGGTGGGTAGATCACCTGAGGTCAGGAGTTCGAGACCAGCCTGGCCATCATGGTGAAACCCCATGTTATTTAAAAAAAAACTTTTTTTTGTATAAAAGAAACAAATTAAGGTGATAACGAGGATGTAAAGAAATTTAAACTTCATGATGGAAAGAATATAAAGTATACAAAATAAAAAAGAGAAAGAATGGAAATTTAAACCTTATACGTTGCCGGTGGGAATGTCAAATGGTGCAGCAGCTGTAGAAAACACTCTGGCAGTCCCTCAAAAAGTTAAACATGGAATTTCCACATGACCTAACAATTCCACTCCTAAGCATATACCCAAAATAACTGAAAATAGGTGTTTAAATACTTTTATGTGAATGTCCATAGCAGCACTATTTACAACAGCCAAAGGGTAGAGACAACCCAAATGTCTGCCAATGGATGAGGATAAACAAATGGTGGTATAGCCATACAGTGAAATATTATTCAGCCACGAAAAGGAATGAAATATTGATACATTCTACAGCACAAATGAACCCTGAAACATGATGCTAAGTGAAAGAAGCCAGACATAAAATGTTACATACTGTATAAGCCCGTTTATATGAAATATTCAGAATAGTTGAATAGGTAAATCTAAAAATAGAGAAACAGAGCTGGAAAGCAGATTTGCAGCTGCCAGGGGCTGGGGCAAGGGGGTCTATATAGGCAGTGATGCTTTATGGATATGGGTTTTCCTTTTGGGGTGATGCACGTTTTGGAACGACGTAGAGGTGGTGGCTGCACAACACCATGACTAGACTACATGCCACCAAATGGTCCACTTTCAAATGGTTAATTTTATGTTATATATGAATTTTACCTCAATAAATAAGAAAAAATTGACAAGAAAATGAAGCACTAACTGTGTGACATGCAGACTCATATTCTGGTAGGTTACAGGAGGGAGCAATTAACTTAGGACGGACTGCATGGGAGAAGCGTGGCTATGATGGGATTATTTTTTTATTTTCTGAAGTAGATGCCGAATCTTTTTTATTTTTTAATGGAAAACGGTGTTAACAGACATTGTTTCATGGACAACAGATACGCAGCCTGTCCACGGAACAGGCATCTGTCCATAAAGACGCAGTCTGGGTCACTTTAATGTCTCCCTGTCCTGGTCCTCTTGGCTCCTGGAACCAATGTGGTACCCCATTTCTCTGGCGTGGAGCCCTCCTCTTACGTTCCTGAGCATCAGGCTCAGTGGCTCTTTATCCAGCTAACTTTCTGTCAGCCTTCTGGACATGGGTCTTTAGCCTACTCTTGGTATAGAGGGAGAGAAGCCTCTCCATTTCTTTACCTGCAAAGCTATCACTTTTTTCCTCCTTTGTCTTCCCAGGAAAACAAGACATACCAAACCAAACCAAAGCAAACTAAGATACTGCCGCCTCCAGAGGAGAAGACGCAATCATACACCCTCTTCCCCAGTGCCTGCCAGTCGCCCATCCTTCTGCACTTACTGCCCCCTGCCCCACCAAAACTCTCTTCTAAAACAACCAAGTAAGCAGGCTCCTAATCAGCTTATGGCCAATATAAACAGAAAAATACCCAACAATCAGCATAAACACCACATTTTGAAAGAAGGCAAAAACACTTTTTTTTTTTTTTTTTTTTGAGATGGAGTTTCGCTCTTGTTGCCCAGGCTGGAGTGCAGTGGTTCAATCTCGGCTTACTGTAACCCCCGCCTCCCGGGTTCAAGTGGTTTTCCTGCCTCATACTCCCGAGTAGCTGGGATTATAGGAGCCCACCACTATGTGCGGCTAAATTTTTGTATTTTTAATAGAAATGGGGTTTCACCACGCTGGCCAGGATGGTCTCAAACTCCTGACCTCAGGTGATCTGCCTGCCTCAACCTCCCAAAGTGCTGGGGTTACAGGCCTGAGCCACTGTGCCCGGCCCAACACTTCTTAAAATATGCTTTTCTCTCCATGTGTCACTGGCGCGTGTGTGTTTGTTTCACGGGTCTGGAACAACAGGACCATTTAGACATTCAAGGACCCTTGTGTGCCCCTGTGCCAGAAATTGCTGTCTATGACTCAAGTCAGATGCCACCAGAGGCCAACATCATAATCCAAGGCATGACCAGGCAGTGAAACGTGTTGTTGGTCACCAAGGAAAGGCTGCTCAAAGCATTCCTGTGTCACCCACTTCTTTGCATCACCTCACTGGGCATGCTGTGCCCACCCACACAGAAACCTGTGTGTTCCGTTAAGCGCTGGTGATGTGGCAGCCGCAGCACAACTGCCCTGGAGTGGGTGCACGCTAGACAGCTGTTCCAAGCCTCTCTGCAGTACTGATGAAAGAGCCCCAGCAGCTTTTCACACTGACCTCCAGCTGGGCTGGAGACTCCAGCTACAGTCAGCTGTGGACCCCACCTCAATGGGTACATGCTTTCCTTTCCTTTCCCTCGCTGCAGACTATGACTTACCTTCTGTTTAAAATCTGAGCAATACTATATAGTCAGGGGCTAGAAAAACTGCGTGTGTGTGCGCGCACGCGCGCACGCACATGCACATGCGCAGTGGCCTGATCTCGGCTCACTACAACCTCTGCCTCCCAGGTTCAAGTGATTCTTCTGCCTCAACTTCCTGAGTAGCTGGGACTACAGGTGCTCACCACCACTGGCTAATTTTTGTACTTTTAGTAGAGACGGGGTTTCACCATGTTGGCCAGGCTGGTCTTGAACTCCAGACCTCATGATCCGCTCACCTCGGCCTCCCAAAGTGCTGGGATTACAGGTGTGAGCCACTGTGCTCAGCCGAAAAGCAGTATATATTTTAATGTCTCCTACAAGTAACTAGAATTTCCTAACCTTCTTACTGACCATTACTTTTTATGAAAAAAAAACTGCTTTAGACATATAGTCATGTGTTGCTGAGAAACGTCTTGTTAGGCAAATTCGTTGTGTAAACATCATAGAATTTACTTTACACAAACGTAGGTGGTGTGGCCTACACCACATCGAGGCTCTATGGTATCGCCTGTTGCTCCTAGGTTGCACACCTGCACAGTGTGGGACTTACTGAATCCTGTCGGCATTTGTAACACAATGGTGAGTATTTTAAACATAGAAAAGGTACAATGAAAATATGGTATTGTAATATTGTGGGACCACATGGTCTTTGTGGCCCATCAATGACAGAAACAGGACATGACAGTGTATTTTCTTCCATGGCAAATTCTTTGTCAGGACCACTTCCCCTGCTACAGCCAAAAGCACCTACATATGTGAGTTATAGCTCAATAAAGCTGTCATTTAAAAAAAAAAGTACCTATAATGCTTTTATTGTAATATCATTCCTTTGGATGAGATATGGGTAAAGAACCTTCTAGAATGCCTACTGATGATTAACCTGAGCCATGAATAGTATTTGGATAAGTAGTGTGAACAAAGACAGAGACACAGAAACAAGCATGGTTCTTTGTGTGCATTCTTTTTATTTTTTTGAGACGGAGTCTCACTCTGTCGCCCAGGCTGGAGTGCAGTGGCACACTCTGGGCTCATGGCAACCTCTGCCTCCTGGGTTCAAGTGATTCTCCTGCCTCAGCCTCCCAAGTAGCTGGGATTACAGGTGCGCGCCACCATGCCCAGCTAATTTTTGTATTTTTAAGTAGAGACGGGGTTTCACCATGTTGGTCAGGCTGGTCTCGAACCCCTGACCTCGTGATCACCTGCCTCAGCCTCCCAAAGTGCTGGGATTACAGGTGTGAACCACTGTGCCCAGCTCTTTGTGAGCACTTTAAGAGAACAGTAAAGAGACTGAGAATATACGCTTAGGGCCAGACTGCCCGGACATCAATCTTGCCTCTGTCCCACACTAACTCTGTGACCTCGAGCAAGCTATTTAACCTCTCTGTGCCTCTTTCCTCACTTTAAAACAAGATATTTTTTTTCTTTCAGACGGAGTCTGGCTCTGTCGCCCAGGCTGGAGTGCAGTGGCGCGATCTTGGCTCACCACAACCTCTGCCTCCCGGGTTCAAGCTATTCTCCTGCCTCAGTCTTCAGAGTAGCTGGGACTACAGGTGTACACCACCACACCCAGCTAATGTGTTTTGTACTTTTAGTAGAAACAGGGTTTCACTGTTAGCCAGGATGGTATCGATCTCCTGACCTCGTGATCCACCCACCTTGGCCTCCCAAAGTGCTGGGATTACAGGCATGAGCCACCGTGCCTGGCAAAACAAGGAATTTAATAGAACCTATATCGCAGGATTTTGTGAGGACTAAATGGGTGGAGATATGAAACCTGGGTGAAATGAGGTATATAGTTGATAAACATTAGCTGTCAGAACATTGTAAACGAGGCAGAACAGACCATGGAGTGGGGCCAAGCCTTTCTGGGATTACCAGAAGATCACATAGGGACAGCTTAGCCTAAACTGGTGGCTGTGGAAATGAAGCACACACACACATCTGCTCACAGGAGACATGTGGAATGAAGGAGAGGGACTCATGTAAAGAAAACCACACAAGGTTTTTCAACCTGGACAACCACAAAAATAATAGCACTTTAGTAGGAGACTGGGAAAGAAGATTCTGATTCCTTGAGGAAACCAGGCTGTTTCTGGAAATGTAATGGGTTTGTTAGGAAGGCCCTTAGAAAGATGGGGTAAGAATTCAACTGAAGAGGGATCAGAGCACCAAATCTGCTCTTCACTTTTGTGTTTTAATTAATTAATTTATTTATTTTTAGTTTTTAGAGACGGAGTCTTGCCCTGTTGCCCATGCTGGAGTGCAGTGGCGCCACCTCGGCTCACTGCAACCTCTGCCTCCCAGGTTCAAGCGATTCTCCTGCCTCAGCCTCCCAAGGAGCTGGGATTACATATGCACGCCAGGCGTGGTGGTGTACGTGTGTTAATCCCAGCTACCTGGGTGGTTTTTTTTTTTTTTTTTTTTTTTTTTTTTTTTGTATTTTTAGTAGAGACAGGGTTTCATCATGTTGACCAGGCTGGTCTTGAACTCCTGACCTTGTGATCTGCCTGCCTTGGCCTCCCAAAGTGCTGGGATTACAGGTGTAAGCCACTGTCCCTGGCCTACTTATTTATTTATTGAGACTGGATCTCATTCTCTCGCCCATGCTAGAGTGTGGCAGTGCAATCATGGCTCACTGCAGCCTGGCCACAAGCAATCCTCCCACCTTGGCCTCCCAGAGTGTTGGGATTATAGGCCTGAGCCACTGTGCCCAGCCCAAATCTGCTCTTCCCATTCAAAGGAAAACAACCCATTCATCTTCATTTACAGCAAAGGAGTTCCCTGGCCACTGTGGTTATTATCTTCAATTACTTACTAAAACTTCTCAAACCATAATTTGTATCATCTGCCTTCATTTCAAGTAGGGAAAATCCAGGGACGGGTGGATATGTAATTACACGGAATCTGCCAGTAAACTCACAGAGGCCAACTCGAATTGCCCAGTTCAGCAGCCCAAATCCAGACTCCCGGTGACGCGGAGCACTGACCTGGTCGTCAGCAATGGCTTTCGCGAACCGAGCACAGTCCAGCTGCAAGTAAATATCGGTCAGTTGGTCCAACAGCTTCTTTGGTTCAAAGCCGTATTTCTCAGGGTTTTCAACTTTCAGGTCACGGCACTTGGGGCCACAGAGTTGCTGAAGATTAAAGTTCAGCATTGCAGCCAATCGGGGTCCAAGTTCCTAGGAAATCACAGGATAATAGGACAATTCATGCTGTTGAGACAAGTGAAAAGGACCAAAAACTCCCATTTCAGTGGAGGAACGGGAATTGGCTGGATTAATCTTCAAAGAATCCTTATATGTGCTGTGTATCATAAGCTGAAGAAAGACAAGACAACATTACATTCCAACTTTACTCCCCATTTCTGATCTGATAATTCTAATACTTAATGGAATGCTGCAGGCTGATGAAATATGCATTTATAAATCCCCCAAAAAGCCAATCTTTTCTTTAAATTCATGCTTTTAATTTAAAGAAATGATCACTCCAAATTAAGAAACAAGTAACAAAGAGAAAACTATACAAATCTCACCATCATCTGAGCCAAAAAATATCTGAGTCAGCTCCTCCATCAATATTTCATAAAAGTTTTCCCCATAAATGTCAAAAGCCCCTGGCAGTTTGGTCTGTGCCATTCTTATGTACTTATCACATACAAATAACAAAGTAACGCAAGGAAAGGAAAGTTATGCCTTGAATAGTTTTAAATCTAGCCAGTGAGACAGAGTAAACGAAACACCTGGAAAATAATAATAATCTGCGCAGTAATCTCACAAGATGACCCAGTACACACTGCAGTTGGGCATACGTGGCTTTAAGCAAACCTGAAACAGGAAGACATGGCTTAGAGCATTAAACACTGGCCGTAGGAGGGAGTCATGAAAGCTTTCCTTTAAGTCACAAGGTTTCCATGAACTCTAATAACTGGATTTATACAAATTCAACATATGCTTAGCTTTTCAAGAATCTGGTTTTGCACAGAGTACTATATTTCATCGTTGAGAAGTTGTGAAATGAAGGAGTAATAATAGGACAGAGTTGGTCATTTTTTTTAAGTAGAAGAGATCTGAGCTGGTCGGTAAAGAAGGTAAAAATGCAAACCTTAAAGGTTTGCAAAATGGAATTGCCTTTACACTTTGTCTGTGAAGACCAGATAGTAAATAGTGTAGTAAAGAAAATGAAAACATCAGAGCGGGCACAGGCACGAGACTGGGGCAAAAGAACAGGGCTACAGTGTACAGATGGCTCAGGTCTATGAGCAGGCCTTAAAATACATTTATTTATTCATTTATTATTCTCTGAGACACGGTCTTGCTCTGTCACCCAGGCTGGAGTGGTGCGATCTCGGCTCACTGTAACCTCTGCCTCCTGGGTTCAAGTGATTTTCCTGCCTCAGCCTCTCAGGTAGCTGGGATTACAGGTATGCACCATCACTTCTGGCTAATTTTTGTATTTTTAGTAGAGACGGGGTTTCACCATGTTGGCCAGGCTGGTCTCAAACTCCTGATCTCAGGGGATCCACCGGCCTCGGCCTCCCAAAGTGTTGGGATTACAGGCATGAGCCGTGGTGCCTGGCCTTACGCCAGGTTCTTCTATGTGTGTTTTAGCTTAATCTTCCCAGCAAGCCTACAAAGCAGGTGGGTGTGTTGACGTTGTTAAGGAGGAATTCATCAACTATTTACTATCTGGCCTTCCACTCTGCAAACGTCTAAGGGAGGCGAGTGTCTGGGCAGTGAGCTGTTTTCTTTCATGTTCTGTGGCTCTTACACCGAAATCTGTTGATGAAGAGACATGAAATGGAAAGTGAAAACAGAGGAAAAGAGTTGTACCCAGACCAGGGAGTGGCAACAGTGCCTCTGCTGGAGATGATGGGAGTCAGATAACGGAGGTCAGGGCAAATACAGAAAATCAGGGGAAATATGCAGTAACATTACATTCCATTGTAAAGTAAACTTGTCCACATAGGCAAATGGCTATTGAATCTTAGGTCTCTGCCTTGCCTTCCTGACTACCCTTGTCCTGGCCATATATAAAACTCTTCAACTTTGTGGTGAGGGTGGTTGAAGCAGAGCAGAGGCCTTCAGTGATGTTGCTCAGTTTCAAGTTCAGAAACAGGAACCAGGGCTTGTTAGCTGAGGACAAACTCTTTGACTATTTGCATTCTACCACAAACCCTCGTGATGGCCAACTCTCATTAACCTTTGGCTTCTTGAGTGTAACAAAGCTACATCTAAGAGAGCCAAAGACCTTACACAGGTGCAATTATTCTACTCAATATCCTTCAGTTGTCAATGGATGTTACTTTATGTTTTTCTATAAATAAAATATAGGAATCAATAATGGTAGAAATATGTCATGACTTCAATATTGATAATCCAATGTCCTGTCTAAGCAGAAAGTGCGGTAAGGCATTTGGAAGTGGCTGCAGACTATGTGATGACATCAGACATCTGCTCTTCAGTCTAACAACAGAGTCTTGTATCAATGAGAGTAACTGGGAACAAAATCAGTAACAGAATTTCACTTATTGGTGACCGTGATAGTAAAATTTCCAGGACTTCAACAACTGCTGAAGTTATAAGTGAGAGTCTGACTGTGCAGTCCAAACCACCAAGCAGAGCCCCTGGTTTCTACTCACCGGTCTGAGGAAGGGCTTCTGGACCTGCTTCGTGAGGATGTGGAACATGTCCACGGTTTCGGTGGCCAGGGCGAGGTAAGAGCGGGACACGCGCTCGTCCTGAGCAAGCTGAGACTGACGGGCCTGCTGCTGATCCTAGGATACATCGAACAGATGCCGAGTAAGGCTTGGTCCTGGTCATCAGCTCAGCAAAGCGCCAAGCACATAACTGGAAAGTGTGTGATAAAGCCAACATGCTTAGGGAATGAGTGAACTGCCCGCGACAGCAAATTTCCCAGGGAACTGAAGTTTCAGCATCAGAGCTCGAAAGGACTTCCAGCCAGGTGACCTTGGTGCCTTATTTAACTCCCATAAGCCTCCGTTTCCTCAGTAATAAAAGAAGTCACCATCAACTTCTATGCAGGATGAAATAAGAGAATCGAACATAGTACCTGACACACATTATGGTACTAAGAAAGGGTAGTTTATTTCCCTTAATAGTAACTTTTACTTAGTCATCATCATCATTATTATTGTTATTTTATTTTTTTGAGATGGAGTCTTGCTCTGTCACCAGGCTAGAGTGTAGTGGCATGATCTCGGCCCCCTGTAACCTCTGCCTCCCGGATTCAAGCGATTCTCATGTCTCAGCCTCCCAAGTAGCTGGGATTACAGGTGTGCACCACCACGCCTGGCTATTTTTTTTTTTTTTTTTGAGACAGGGTCTTGCTATGTCACCCAGGCTGGAGTGCAGTGCTGCGATCTTGGCTCACTGCAACCTCCACCTCCCAGGTTCAAGCCATTCTCCTGCCTCAGCCTCCCGAGTAGCTGGGATTACAGGCACATGCCACCACGCTTGGCTAATTTTTGTATTTTTGGTAAAGATGGGTTTCACCATGTTGGCCAGGCTGGTCTTGAACTCCTGACCTCCCACTCACCATGGCCTCCCAAAGTACTGGGATTACAGGTGTGAGCCACCACGCCCAGCCTAAGTTTTGTATTTTTAGTAGAGATGGGGATTCACCACATTGGTCAGGCTGGTCTCGAACTCCTGACCTCAGCTTCCCAAACTGCTGGGATTACAGGTGTGCGCCACTGTGCTCAGTCTTCATTATTTTAAAACTATGAGATGCAGTGTGCTACAGTAGTGGGGTCTAGCCTTTCTGCCTCTACAAGTGCCTGTGGACTACGAAGCTTTCTGAATTTTGTCTTTCCACACTGTGAGGCTGTCACACCACAGGACTGTCAGCATGCTTGCCTCTGGTGCTGTCTCCTCCCTCAATTCTGCCATGGGCTGGGGAGGAGATAATAAGAGCTGTTCGACTCATGGGTATAATCAGGTACAGCACTGCAGGCTCTGAAATGCACCAAACACAGACCCATCAGGAAAGACCTCAATGCTTACATCTGTGCAGAGGCCTTTTCTTGTTAGGGAAGGGAACACAGCTGGAACAGCTGAAGCTGGCTGGTGAGTGCCCTCTGGGTAAGTGTTCCAGTCTGTGCTTGGTGGAGATTCTAGGGGCGCCTGCCTACTGCTCCCTAGTCAAGAACGAGCCCACTGAAAGAAAGGCAGTGCCGAGAAAGACACAAAAACAGCCAGGCGTGAACTACCTAAGCGCGTGCCTGGGCGTCTCAACAGGCCCTTCCACAGCCTTTGGGCACTGGAGATAGTAAGACTCTCAACTCTCACGGAGCTCAGGGAGGAACTGCTCAATAAAACAAATACCCAAACAGACACACAGTAAATCTGACAGTGATGATGAAAAATGAAGCTGGGTTGGGGTCAGGGAATGCTATTCTGGAAAGGGTGGTCAGGGAAGGTGTCCCTGACGGGGTGACAACTAAGTGGATATCTGAAGGATTCGGGAAAAATCTGAGGAAGAGCATTCCAGGTAAAGGGAAGAGCAGGTGCAAAGGCCCATACGCGTCAGTGAAGGCTCAGGGGGTAAGTCTGACTGGGGTACAGTGAGTGGAGGAGAGACTGTCCGAAGCTGAGGGCACAAACATTTTGAGGGGCCAGTTCCTGCTGCGTGCTGTAGGGACTGGCCCCTTGTCACGAGATTTGGCTCTGAGTGAGAAGGGAAGCCCAAAAGGGCTGAGCTGAGTGGCGATATTGATCAGACTGAGATGTTTAACACCATCTCTGAAATGGACATGCTCAAGAGTGGAGGTTGAAGACCAAGCAGTGGGCTATTTTTCTTTTTTTTTTTTTTAAAGAGATGAGGTCTTGCCATGTTGCCCAGGCTGGAGTGCAGTGGCTATTCACGGGCGCAGTCCCACTACTGATCGGCACGGGAGTTTTGACCTGCCCTGTTTCTGACCTGGGCCGGTTCACCCCTCCTTAAGCAACCTGGTGGTCCCCTGCTCCCAGGAGGTCACCATATTGATGCCGAACTTAGGGCGGACACCCCATTGGCATAGTGCGCTACAGCTCAAGTGATCCTCCCACCTCAGCCTCCCGAGTAGCTGGGACTACAGGCATGTGCCACTGCTCCAGGCAGCAGTGGGCTATTGCAATAATCCAGGTAAGGGATGCCAGTGGTCTGGAGATGGTGAGAAGAGGTTAGACAATGGATATATTTTAAGACAGAGCCTAGAGGCATTTGCTGAAAGAGGGAGAGAAATCAAGAACAACTCCAAGGCATTGAGCCTGAGCAGTTGTAGAATGAAGGTGCCATTTACTGAGATTGGGCAGACTCAGGCAGGAGATGAGGACATCAAGGGTTCAGCGCTGGACAAGGTGAGTTTGAGGCACCTATTCGATAAACACTTGGCCTAGAAATCTGGAGTCAGGTGAAATCTGAGCTGGGGATAAACACACTGTAGCCTTAAGAATACAAGTATTTAGAGCCTTGGAATACCAAGGAGATCACCAAGCAGTAACTTTCACCAGGGGGGCAATAGGTTATGTATGGGAGTGTTTCTAGCTGCCTGATGGCTGGGGTAGGAGGGTACGTCCCTGGCATTAAATGGCAGGAAACAGAGATGCTAAATGTTCTGCAATACATGGGACGGTTTCTCATCATGAGTTATTATTATACCAAATGCCACTAGGCTCAAAATTCCAACTAGTGCCCTCGTTGAGAAACACTAACCTAGAGAGCACGAGTGGAAAGGAAACTGAAGCCTGAGGGCTGAGTGTTGGAGCTCACCAAGCTCAGACGTCAGGCAGATGAGCAGGAACGGCCAGGGCAGTGGGAGGTAGAAAGCGACTTGAAAGCCAAATAATTTCTGAAATAGCAATTGTTAAGAACTATCTGTGCCTCTTTCATCCATTAACACAGGAAAAATCAATAGTATTTGTTCAGTTGGCTCACAAACAAAGGCTATTAAGTATTGACTACGAATACGAGAATGTGCTATAGACCTGCATTGCAACATCTATAATATACGCTGGGTGGCCACGGTGGCTCACAACTGTAATCCCAGCATTTGGAGAGGCTGAGGTGGGAGGACTGCTTGAAGCCAGGAGGTTATAGGCTGTAGTGAGCTATGATCTGCCATTGCACTCCAGCCTGCAACAGAGTAAGACCCTGTTTTTCTTTTGTTTTAAAATGAGTCTTGCTCTGTTGCCCAGGCTAGGATGCAGTGGCATGATCTCAGCTCGCTGCAACCTCTGCCTTCCAGGTTCAAGCGATTCTCCTGCCTCGGCCTCCCAAGTAGCTGCGATTACAGGCACCTGTGACCACGCCCAGCTAATTTTTGTATTTTTAGTAGACACTGGGTTTCGCCATGTTGGCCAGGCTGGTCTGGAACTCCTGACTTTGCGATCCACCCGCCTCGGCCTCCCAAAGTGCTGGGAGTAGAGGCGTGAGCCACTGCACCCAGCCTTAATATTTATTTTTAGAGGGTGGAACGCTTTATGAATTTGCATGTCATTTTTGAGCAGGGGCCATGGTAATCTTCTCTATTGTTCCAATATTAGTATACATGCTGCTGAAGCAAGCATGTGAGACCTTATCTCTACAAAAAAAAAAAAATTTAATTAGCCAAGCATAGTGGTGCATGCTTGTAGTTCCAGCTATATGGAAGGCTGAGGCAGGAGGATCACCTGAGCCCAGGAAGTTAAGGCTGTGGTGTGCTATGATTCTGCTACTGAACTCCAGCCTAGGCAACAGATCGAGACTCTGTCGCTATTTTTTAATAATAATAATAGAAAACAAGTAAATAAAATATAAGCTGGGCATACCAAGCACCGTGAATGGCATAAAGTGGGTATTACATAAGAAAGGAGAACGGTGAGAATTTTCAGCTCTGCTGATTGGAGAAGACGAACCTGAGGAAGCATTTAGATAGGACCTTACTCAGAGAATGGGTAGAACCTTAGCACATAAAAAGAAAAGCAGGTATATATGGGAACTAAACATTGGTACACATGGACAGAGATGGGAACAGCAGACACTGGGGACCACACTGGAGGGAGGGAGGTGGGGCAAGGGTTGAGAAACTACCGATTAGGTATTATGCTCACTCTCTGGGCGACAGGTTGAATCATAAAACCTCAGCATCACATGATATACCCACGTAGCAAACCTGCACATGTACCCCACCCCCTGAATCTAAAATAAAAGTTAAAATTGAAAAAGAATAAAAAACGGCTGGGCGCGGTGGTTCATGCCTGCAGTCCTAGCACTTAGGGAGGCCAAGGTGCATAGATCATCTGAGGTCAGGAGTTCAAGAACAGCCTGGCCAACATGGTGAAACCCCATCTCTACTAAAAATACAAAAAACCAGCTGAGTGTGGTGGCACGCGCCCATAATCCCAGTTACTTGGGAGGCTGAGGCAGAAGAGTTGCTTGAAACAGAGAAGCGGAGGTTCCAGTGAGCTGAGATTGTACCACTGCACTCCTGCCTGGGCAACCAGAGTGAAACGCTGTCTCAAAAAAAGAAAAAGTGAAGAAAAAGCAGTCCTCCCCACTTTGACATGAGAATTATGGAAATCAGTTCTGATTCTGAGTCTGACAATACCAGGAACAGAATCAATAAACCTAAACCAATCTAAGAAGTCACCAGCAACTGTCAAGGGCCTCATAATCAACCAAGGAAGTATCTCAGTGGCTGCCACGCACGTCAGAAGAAGCAGTGCACTGGCATTGGCACAGCACGTGTTTGCCATGGAACCTGGCAAGCCAGGCTTCTTTTCTATTAATCACTGAATGTAAAAACCAAGATCAACTGAAAGGAAAAAACCCACCCCACCAGGATCCTGAGCGATTCTCACAGTTGCCTAGAGAAGCCCGTAAGAACAAATCTTGTCCAGCAGACATAATTCTAGAGATTTCTTTCCTAATTATGTTCATGAATCTTAATATATTCAGACAATAAAAGCTCTTCTTCAAAAAAGCCCTTTAAAATTAAAAGGCGGAGAAAGTTTTCAGTGTACGTTTTCAAAGACTTCTCAACTCATTACTTAGCTTCAGATAAAAGTCTTTCAGATTTTTCCTATTCCGACCCTGCAATATAATTTCATGGAAGGAACATCCCAGCAAGTCAGATTGCGTATCATCAGACCCACAAATGCAGCCCCAAAGCAGCTCTGCCCATGTCCAGAGGCAGAGGCCCTGCAAAGCTGTCCAAGCATCTGGACCATGTCCTCACCCGCGGCAACTGGTCCCACTGTTCTTTGTTCTTCATCTCTTCCTGCACCTCATGGATTCGCTTCAGAGACTCCAGACTTTCATCGAGCAAAAACGTCGTGTCGTTTATCAACATGTTTATATAGCGAACAAACTGCTTCCCAGAACTGGAAAGACAATCATATTATACATGGTCATACAGCTCCCTGAAGCAAAATGCTACGGCAAATCCCAGGGGACAAGAGCCTCCATCCAAAGTGCAACTATCACCCTAAAAGCCTGCATCCCCTGGCACAAGTCAGGCACTGTGGAATTCAAGGACTACCAAGCTTCTCTTTAGATTTTGTTAATCTCGTTTCTTTTTGAGACAGGGGCTCGCTCTGTCGCCCAGCCTAGAGTGCAGTGCACAATCACAGCTCACTGTATCCTCCATCTCCAGGGCTCAAGCAGCCTTCCTGCCTCAGCCTCCTAGGTAGCTGGAACTACGGGCACATGCCACCATGCCCGGCTAACTTTTGTATTTTTTGTAGAGACAGGCATTTGTTATGTTGCCAGGGCGGGTCTCAAACTCCTGGGCTCAAGTGCTCCTCCTACCTCAGCCTCCCAAAGTGTTGGGATTTCAGTCATGAGCTGCTGCACCTGGCCTAGATTTTGTTATTCTTTTAAATAGTTTGTGAAAAGCTCATTTCTGCAGTGTTTTAGAGCCACCTTGCACGGTTTATGACAGTCAAGTGCTAAATATTTCACAATTTTATAAGCAGATTCCTCTGGCACCTTAAATTGGGCAACAGAGGAAAGAGTCACACCGTGGAAAACCAGCCAATGCTGACTCTCCTAGCCCCCTTCCTAAAGCAGGCTTACCAGCACACCCCTGGCTCACTCCCTCAACGTTTTTAAGGAGAGAAAACACTTTTTCCAGACTAGAACAGGAAATACGCATATACTCACCAGTATACCAATAAAACATAAGTAATTAACCACATATAAGAAAACTACTGACAAAGGTATTCCTTATCGTGAAGACACACACACTGAAGAAAACTTGGAACCTATAATATTGATAAAGTGGGATATTAACTGACTTTAGAACCTGCAGCGTCCGATCTAAGGAACTGTTCGCAGGTCGTGTTACAGTGAGAGAACTTGGTGAACTGAAATAGCTTGGCCTACCTCTGTTAGACTCTGGAGCTGCCAGACTGTAGAGAAAAGAGAAGCTACACTTCAGGGTCTACAACCCTGTCACTGAGGGTGGCAAACCCATGCCTGGGGAAGAGAAGTTCCCGTGAACAAGGACAGGAGGCCTTGATCTCAGGAACATGGCAGGTTCAGGACAAGCGCTCTCATCAGCACCATTCAGACCAAGCCATGGGCCGGCCTGGTGTCCTAAGCCTGTGCCAGGCTTTAATTGGAACACAGTTCTGACCATGAGAGCAGAAACAAAAAATTAACTTAAAGAGTTTATTTAGGCCGGGCATGGTGGCTCACGCCTGTAATCCCAGGACTTTGAGAGGTCGAGGCAGGTGGATCATGAGGTCAGGAGTTCAAGACCAGCCTGGCTAAGATGGTAAAACCCCGTCTCTACTAAAAACTACAAAAATTAGCTGGGCACGGTGCAGGCACCTGTAATCCCAGCTACTTAGGAGGCTGAGGCAGGAGAAATGCTTGAACCCAGGCGGCAGAGGTTTCTAACAGCCATGATCGTGCCACTGCACTTCGGCCTGGGCGACAGAGTGAGACTCCGTCTCAAAAAAAAAGTTTACTCCACAGAAATCTATCTAGCAAATAGTTATTTCACTGGCAATGTACATTATTGACTAGTAATTCAGTTAACAAGTATAGCTAGATTTGATCAAAGATCTAACATGGGTTGCAAAAGATCCAAGTAGATGGGATAAAATTTTATTTTTATTTTTATTTAAAAATTTTTAATTTTATATGGAACGCTTCATGAATTTGCGTGTTATCCTTGCGCAGGGGCCATGCTAATCTTCTCTGTATCGTTCCAATTTTAGTATATGTGCTGCCGAAGCAAGCATGGGATAAAATTTTTGAAGAATAATTTAAGAGTTCAGCATCTTCATCTACCTTTCCTTTTTAGGCACTGACAGATAATTGAGATGGGATTACTACTGTCCAGGTTTAAACAGTCACTCAGATTTCTGGTAGGTATATGCAAAGTCTTTAATTAAGGTTTAGGGCCTTATCACAAAGAATGACACTTTAAATGATAACCCTGACCTCATTGTTGTAAAATCTAAAGTCCTTCCAACATTCAAGAACACTAAGATTTCGTTTCACTCATTCTGACAACTTCATTTACAACTTCATTCTGACAACTTCATTCTGTGATTACAACACTGTAATCACAGAAACACCAAAAAACACTTAGCCCATCGTCTCAGCATATTTATAGAATCTTTTCCTTTTTTTTGAAACAGTCTCGCTCTGTTGCCCAGGCTGGAGTGCAGTGGCACAATCTTGGCTCACTGCAACCTCTGCCTCCCGAGTTCAAGCGGTTCTCCTGCCTCAGCTTCCCAAGTAGCTGGGATAACAGGAGTGAGCCACGACACCCGGCTAATGTTTTGTATTTTTAGTAGAGATGGAGTTTCACCATGTTGGCCAGGCTGATCTTGCACTCCTAACCTCAAGTGATCCGCCCGCTTCGGCCTCCCAAAGTGCTGGGATTGCAGGCATGAGCCACCACGCCCTGCCCTATAGTATCTTTTCTTCTGTACCACCCCCAAAGCATCTTGACAAATCTAAAGTTCAGCAGTATCTTGCAAGCAAAGCCATTTAAAAAATCCTGCCCACATTTAGTGGCACCGTGTGGTAAACTCAAAGGAGTCTGAGACCAAGCAAACAGTCAACAAGAACCCAGCTGTGAACGCTTTTAAGCTGCAATCCTACCTGTGATTTGCAAGAAAGCAAGTTGTGACATTAGGGGCCCCATACTCACTTGAACTCCTCCATAAAGGTGCCATGGTGAGCTATGTTTTGCCAAAGGCTTTTAAAAATGGTGCTAATGTGATAGCGAATTGTGAACTTGTCATAAAACTCGCTGGTGGCTCCGGTATGCTCAACATCTAAAGAAGAAAGACAAAGGGACTGAGGGGTATGTACTTTCTTACTTTCCAAATCCAGTTATTGCCCCAACAATGATAGCGAGTGAATGTAAATCTGCGAAATCAGAGAGCTGGTGAAATTTTGCACCTCTCTTGCACGTAAGGCAGGACAGAAATTATGAGCTGCTTTTAAAGACAAAAGTTTCACAATGAAGATCTGACAATGACACAACACGGAAAGGAACGGGGCTAGGAAAACTCACATCATTAGGACAGCATCCACTCACCAACGACCAAGAGCTGAATTATCATACTCCCTCCCCAATTTTAAGTTATTAATTTACAGAAATTCTATGGCACCTCAAATGGACATCCTTCACCAGATAAAAAATTAGGTTTAATTTTATTGAGGATCACGTACTTATTAAATGTGTCTATCCTCTTGACCATTTTTGTTGTTGAAAAAAAAAAAACAATGTGTCTATCACCCCTAGACCTATAAAGAGGGGAAAAAAATCAAACTTGCTTGTCCAGATGGCAAAAGCTTAGGCATGAGAAATTTCAGAATTCATGACAAATTTAATTTATTTTATTTTTTGGATACGGAGTCTTGCTCTGTCACCCAGGCCGGAGTGCAGTGGAGTAATCTTGGCCCACTGCAATCTCTGCCTCCCAGGTTCAACCGATTCTCCTGCCTTAGCCTCTGGAGTAGCTGGGATTATAGTGCCACCATGTCCAGCTAATTTTTTGTATTTTTAGTAGAGATGGGGTTTCACTGTGTTAGCCAGGATAGTCTTGATTTCCTGACCTTGTGATATGCCCACCTTGGCCTCCCAAAGTGCTGGGATTACAGGTGTGAGCCACCATGCCTGGCCTAATTTATTTTATTTTATTTTTTTGGAGACAGGGTCTTGCTCTGTCACCCAAGCTGAAGTGCAGTGGTGTGATAATGGCTCACTGTAGCCACAACCTCTTGGGCTCGTGATCCTCCCACCTCAGCCTCCCAAGTAGCTGGGACTAGAGATGCATCCACCACGCCTGGCTTATTTGTTGTGGCTGGCTCACACCTGTAATCCTAGCACTTTGGGAGGCTGAGACAGGCAGATCACTTGAGGCCAGGAGTTCAAAACCAGCCTGGCCAACATAGCAAAACCCTGTCTCTACTACTAATAAAAATACCAAAACTAAGTGGGTGTGGTGGTGTGTGCCCATAATTCCAGCTACTTGGGAGGCTGAGGCAGGCGAATCACTTGAACTCAGATGCAGAAGTTGCAGTGAGCCAAGATCATGTCACTGTACTCCAGCCTGGGTGGGTGACAGAGCAAGATTCTGTCTCAAAAAAAAAAAATTATTTTTTTTACAGATGGGGGTCTTACTACGCTGCCCAGGCTGGTTTCAAATTCCTGGCCTCAAGTGATCCTCCCACCTCGGCCCTCCAAAGTACTGAGATTACAGGTATGAGCCACTACACCTGGCCTTTGATATTTTCTATATTTTCCAAAGAACACATTTTTGTGCATGTGACCAAAAAAGAAAACAGCTATTTAAAAATAAAAGAATAAGATAATTAACACCTAACATACTAAGCTCTGAATATACCTGTGTGTATTCATTAAGTCAACCTTTCTTTAGGATGAACTAAATGTCATTTATTAAGTGTATAAATGCATGAGCTAGAGTGTGGAGTGCTGATGAAGGCAAGCCTTCAGGAGGAAGATACTGGAGGACCAACCCAACGCCTCATACAATCTAAAACAGTTCCTGGTATCTGCCCCAAATTCTTAATATAGTAGAGGCTAAGTAAATACTATTAATTTATTATGTAACAGTATGTATCTCAGCAGGGCATCTGTATTCCCAGCACTTTGGGAGGCCCAGGCGGGCAGATCACTTGAGCTCAGGAGTCTGAGACCAGCCTGGTGAACATAGTGAAACACCGTCTCTACAAAAGCCACAAAAATTAGCCGGCTGTGGTGGCATACGCCTGTAGTCCCAGCTACTTGGGAGGCTGAGACAGGAGGATCACTTAAGCCCAGGAGGTCAAGGCTGCATGGAGTTGTGATTGTGCCACTGTATTCTAGCCTGCAGAGCAAGATCCTATCTCAACAAAAAAAAAAGAAAAGAGAACGAAACAAACAATATACATCTCCCAACATTTTAAAAAATCATTATTCACTTCTGCTGTTCCCTCAAAATCATATCAGCTCAAGTTCTAATTCCCAGGTCTTTGTTCCAGAAGGCCTTAAGTGGACTGGACTTGCGCTGAACCTCTCCCTCCTCCCCAGGGTTCCTGCTGCCTTCTTTCTTGATTCATCTGCTGCCCAGGCCTCAAGGTATTTATACTTGCTGTCCCATGCGCTGCCACACATGGCTGAGACCCTCTCATGGCTCATGGTTGTCATATTTTCAACATCACTCCAAAGTCCTCTCCTCTGAGACCTTCCCTGACCATCCTTCTGAAAGGAGTCCTATGCCTCCTTCCCACACTTACTCTTAAAATCTCTCTGTTTTTTCTTGAGATAGGGTCTTGCTCTGTCACCCAGGTTGGAGTGCAATGGCTCAAACATGGCTTACTGCACTCTCAACCTCCTGGGCTCAAGCGATCCTCCTGTCTCAGCCTCCTAAAGTACTGGCATTACAGGCATGAGCCACTGCCCTGACCACAACATCTATTTGTACAGAGTCTGTCTCCCAATTGGAATGTCTGACACATCATGGCAAAGATTTTGACATCTTCACCCAATATTTGCTGAATTAGAGATCGAATCTACTTTGCCTTGCTGATTAAGATCAGTTTTGGGGAAGAGAATAATTTTTTTTTTTTGAGACAGTTTCGCTCTTGTTGCCCAGGCTGGAGTGCAATGGCACAATCTCGGCTCACTGCAACCTCTGTCTACAGGGTTCAGGCGAGTCTCCTGCCTTAGGCATGTGCCACAACGCCTGGGGAATTTTGTATTTTTTTAAGTAGTTATGGAGTTTTTCCATGTTGGTCAGGCTGGTCTCGAACTCCTGACCTACAGTATCTGCCTGCCTCGGCCTCTCAAAGTGCTGGGATTACAGGGGTGGACCACCGCACCTGGCTGAGAATAATCTTAAAGTAAATCTTGATTATCAGTATCCTTCTAGTTCTGAGGGCTGTTCCTTAAGAAACTGATGTGGAAAAAAAAAAATCACGAAAATAAAATACTCTTACTTTGAAACTTAATTGATTTTTATACTTTTTATTTTCTGAGATTGCATCTTGCTGTTGCCCAGGCTGGAGGGCAGTGGCACAATCTCAGTTCACTGCAACCTCCACCTCCTGGCTCCAGCAATCCTCCCATCTCAGCCTCCCAAGTGGCTGTGACTACAGGTGCATGCCACCATGCCAGGCTGATTTTTATTTTTTTTAGTAGAAATGAGGTCTCACCATGTTACCCAGGTTGGCCAAAATTTCCTGAGTTCAAGTGATCGGCCCACCTTGGCCTCCCAAAGTGTTGGGATTATAGGTATGGGCTACCGCCCTTGGCCAACTTAATTGATTCTTTTTTTTTTTTTTTTTTTTTTTTGAGACAGACACTCTCTCTCTGTTACCCAGGGTGGACAGCAGTGGTGCCATCACAGCTCACTGTAACATCTGCCTCCTGGGTTCAAGCGATTCTCCTGCCTCAGCCTCCAAAGTAGCTGGGATTATAGGTATGCACCATTGCACCTGGCTAATTTTTATATTTTTCGTACCTGGCTAGTTTTTATATTTTTCGTAGAGATGGGGTTTCGCCATGTTGGCCAGCCTGGTCTTGAACTCCAGACCTCAGGTCATCCACCCACCTTGGCATCGTAAAATGTAATTACAGAGCACTCTCTCTCTCCCCCCGCCCTCTCTTTCTTTCTGTTTAAGACAGTCTCACTCTGTTGCCCAGGCTGGAGTCAGTGGCAATCATGGCTCACTGTAGCCTCAAACTCCAAGGCTCAAGCACCCTCCCAGGGAGTGAGGACTACAGGTGTGGACCACCACATCCAGCTAACTTATTTTTATTTTCATTTTATTTTTATTATTATTTTTTGAGATGAATTCTCACTCTGTTGCCAAGGCTGGAGTGCAGTGGCATGATCTTAGCCACCATACCCAGCTAATTTTTGTATTTTTAGTAGAGATGGGGTTTTACTATGTTGGCCAGGATGTTCTCGATTTCCTGACCTTGTGATCCGCCCACTTGGGCCTCCCAAAGTGCTGGGATTACAGGTGTGAGCCATGATGCCTGGCTGATTTGAGCATTTTCTAAGCTAGAATACTATCTTTGTGGTGTAAGAGGACTTTGTTCCACATACTGATCTTGTGTGTGGCAACTCTAATTTATATCTGAGTCCCATCTGCTCAGGGACCAGGAGCTAATCAGCAGGTCTTCACATGGAGGTGATGAACACAGGAGTATGTATGTCTGCAATGCCTCCCTTTGGGGTACCCTCACACCAGCCCCTTGGTAGCCATCGGAAGACCAGCACAGTAGTCAGGGGCACCTGTGCTAAAGGCTATCTGCTCAGGTTGCTGCCACTCGCTAGTCACTGACCTTCAGCAAGCTTCTTGGCCCCTTTAAGCTTCAGTTTTCTCATTTGTAAAGTGGAGATATTTATAGTACTATCTCTAGGACTGCTGTGGGGATTAAGTGAAAGGATTAGTAAGCATTCAATGAGTGGTGGCTATTATTAGTGCAGATGTCATCCACCTATGACTCCAGAGGTGGTCCAGGCCAGAGGGCACACACGGCAAAGAGGAAAGAGAGAACAACCCCTACCCATCACCTTCTGGAACATTCCCAGCAGGCCTCCACTAGGCCCAGCACTGGTCTCATAGGGAACAGGCGCAGTTCTGTTGTGCACGTGAGCACATGTATGTACACACACAGACACACACACACACACACACACACACATACAACTTTATCCTGAAGTCACACTGACAGGCCCAGAACATTGACTACAAAATATATTTAACTAAAATTGTTTTGTTTTTACTACTAACAATACATGTTTACTGTAGAAAAATTAACAAGTTCAGATAATAAAAGAAAAAGAAATAAAAACTATTTATAATTTTACCATTCAAATATAACCAGCACACTTAATATTCTGGTATATGGCCTTCCCTAGTTTTTTTTTTGAGGCGGAGTTTGTCGCCCAGGCTGGCATGCAGTGGCATGATCTCGGCTCACTGCAACCTCTGCCTCCCGTGTTCAAGTGATTCTCCTGCCTCAGCCTCCTGAGGAGCTGGGATCACAGGAGTATGCCACCATGCCCAGCTAATGTTTATATTTTTAGTACAGACAGGGTTTCACCATGTTGGCCAGGCTGGTCTCAAATTCCTGACCTCAGGCAATCCACCCACCTCGGCCTCCCAAAGTGCTAGGATTACAGGTGTGTGCCACGGCACCCGGCCAGAAAGGTGGTATCTTATGATCATTCTAAGAATGCTGAACTATCTTCAGTTCCACCAAGCCTGCTGCATGCAAGCCACCCTACAAGGTCCTATTCATACATACATAATGTACCATGTGTATCCGAATGGCTGGTGCTTGTACCCTGCTAGGGCTAGGGCTAAGATAACAACTTTTGGCCAGGTGCAGTGGCTCCCACCTGTAATCCCAGCATTTTGGGAGGCCGAGGCGAGTGGCTCATGAGGTCAGGAGATCAAGACTATCCTGGCCAACATGGTGAAATCCCATCTCTACTAAAAATACAAAAGAAAAAAAAAAAAGCCAGGCATGGTGGTGGGTGCCTATAGTCCCAGCTACTTGGGAGGCTGAGGCAGGAGAATCGCTTGAACCTAGGAGGCAGAGGTTGCAGCGAGACGAGATAACACCATTGCACTCCAGCCTGGGAGACGAAGCGAGACTCCATCTCAAAAAAAAAAAGAGAGAGAAGGCCGAGTGCGGTGGCTCACGCCTGTAATCCCAGCACTTTGGGAGGCTGAGGCGGGTGGATCACGAAGTCAAGAGATCGAGACCATCCTGGCCAACATGGTGAAACCCCGTCTCTACTAAAAATAAT